>PVHP010021044.1:0-29890 GCA_004024765.1 Zapus hudsonius | reverse complement strand
CCCCCAGTACCCTATAGCACACTTCGGCAGGAACTCTCAGAATGTCTAAGAAGTTCAGAGGCCCAGACATGAGAGTGAGGCAGCAGACCTGCAGGAAACCATGTCTAATCAGAACCATAAAGTGCTAGTAAGTCTCACAGGGGCAAAGGATGCAGGAGTGTGGGACAGTCTATTCAAAGTCCAGGAAAAAGAGTGGTAGGTAGGCTGGAGGCTGGAGGGGCCTGGGTTTGGAACTCTTCTGCCAAAAGGAAGTAGGAAATGGAAACAGATGCCACCTAAGCAAGTAAAGCTGGTAGTGATTTCTCCAAACTTCTGTAGGGCAATTTCCTCTGGCTTCAGGGTATATATGAAGAAAGAGTAGCCTTACCATCCTTGTGATGGGCAATGGGAGAAACAACACTGTTATTATGGGCATAGGAGTAGGGCTCCAACGAAAGACCCAGAGAACTGTCAGCTCCTGCACCAATGGCCTTGCCAATTCTTGAAGCACATCAGTCAAAGGAAAGTGACTAGGTATTTTGGGTAAAGACTCATGGGGCGGTTACCTTTCCGTTGCTGGGATAAACTACACAATCAAAAGCACCTGATAGGAGGAAAGTTGTTTATTTTGGCTTACAGACTAGAGGGGAAGCTACATGACGGCAAGGGAAAAGATGGCATGATGCCCAGCCTCTGCTACATCAGGTGGAAACAGCAGTAGAGAATGAGCCAAGGACTGGAAAGGGAAGCTGGCTATAACACCCATAAGCCCACCCCAACAGCACACCTCCTCCAGCAAGGCTCCAATTCCCAAAACTGCCATCAGCTGGCAACCAAGCATTCAGAACACATGAGTTTATGGGGACCTAATTCAAACCACCACAGGGAAAAGACCCACTTCTTGTCTTATATTGAGGACTGTACCATCTGGCAGAGGTAACCACAGTGACATACAGGTACCACTGTAGGGCTGGAAGGTCCCAGCTCAGCCAGTAGAAAGTCTGGAGCAGGAAAGAGCAGAGCTCCTGTCAGCCACTGATGCTCATGACATCTTCTGAGGACCAACAACTGCCTCTCACTTTCCTGTCTTTTCCCATCCAATTCATACACCCCCACACTCTGCCACTGGAGGGATCTGGTACACCATGCGTCATGTCTTAATATTCTTTAAAGCAATGACTGGCAAGTTCCCAGAGCCTCCAACAGAAATTAAGGTGTTAATAGCAAACAATTTCCCTGGCAGTTCCTGCATTCTTCACACTCATATTACAACAATGATCTAGTGAATATTTTTTAATGTAGATGGCCACCCTAGGTAATGAAAGGAGAAAATATTTACTGTGGGTTAATACCCAGATTCCACAACTATCTATTAAGATTCCCCTTGAATAACAGTGCACATACTTGACCAAATCAGCTTTCTTTTTCTTTTAGCAATTTCTTGCTGCAGGCATTGGAGTAAAGGGAGAAAAAGGGCAGAAAACGAAAACATGCAAGAAAAGCACGTAGGTGCTGCATGTGAGCTGCAGTGGAGCAGCATTTTCACGAACTTCAACCAGAATTTTAACTTCCTTTTTTTTACCATCAATTCAATATTAGAAGAAAAAAAAAACCATGGTCCAGATTACCTAAATGTGCATAATCTAACACGGTGGCCACTATTCACATATGGCTATTGTGAACTTAAAATGCAGTTAGTGACATGTTAAAAAAAGTGTTTGAAATAGGTAGGGTTTGATAAAATGTATTATTAAAATTAATGTGACCACTGGATAATTATAAGTGGCATTGCTGGCTGTCATTTTATTCTGATTAGACAGCAAAGATCTAGATCCCAGTTTAGTTCAACATCTGATGGTCAACTTCGCAGAGGTTCGCCTTTGCAAAGAATGGTTTAGAGCAGAAGGTCACCCAGAGTGGGTGCTTGCCCTCTTCTGACAGCATCCCATTGGACCACCACCTGAAATCTCAGCCTGGCTGTGGACAAGAGCCGATGACCATGAGAACCTGTTGATGGAATATTTATGTACCTACAGGAATGTCAATCCCAGTCCTTCCAATCTCTTCTCCTCACCCTTCTGCACCTGAGCAAGCTTCCATTCTCCCTGCAAGCCCGTCTGCACATAGCCCTCATCTCTGAGCATGCCCAGCTTCCTGCCGTGCAAATCCTCACCAGCAGCTTTGGAATAGCTGCAAGTACAGGGCAGCCTTCCCAAAAAAAGCTTCCTGTGAGGAGCTCTCTTCACAAGCTGGATCCCAGGAAAATGCTTGCCATCCCATCATGCCTGGCTCAAACCAACCTCCCTGCCCACCTTATGCTGTCCAAAGGGACCTGTCAGGATAAGAGGAGAACAGGCTCCTTAGAGTTCCATAAGATACCACATGTTCCCAATTTCCCAGGCCCTACATTTCCTCGACTGTCCCTTCTCTTCTTCCCTTTGCTGACAGTGATCTAGACTATCAGATGATTCCTGGATGTACTCACTCCCACCGCAACACCAGGCACTCATATGCTTGTAGAACTGCAAGCATTGCTATTGCATTCCAGGAAGCTATAGAGTTTTTTTAAAAATATATTTTATTTATTTATAAGAGAGAGAGAGAGAGAGAGAGAGAGAGAGAGAGAATGGGCACAGCACGAACTCCAGACACATACGCCCTCTTGTGCATCTGGCTTTATATGGGCTCTGGGGAATTGAACTCGGGTCCTTCTGCATTGCAGACAGATGCCTTAACCGCTAAGCCATCTATCTCTTCAGCCCAGGAAGCTATAGAGTTTGAGCTTCTATTCTTCAGACAAACCTGGCATGAAGCATCTTTATGGCCTCCTATGGGTGAGGAAACAAGGAGGGTTGGGAAGAGGGTGGAGAAAGCGTGGCATCAAGGACAGAATTACAACTCTAATGTGTCTGACTTCAAAGCTTGTGCTCTTTCCTTGCTGGTTTCTCAAGAACTGAAGCCATTTCTGTCTCAATGTTGGTATAGGCCTTGGCTACTGTCTGAATGATATTTCAAACACGTGACTGATTGGGTTCAAAGTGTGAGAGTCCTGACTTGTCAAGATTTATTCTAATTAGGTCTCAATTATATTATGGGCTGTAATCTGCTTTAGATATATCTGACTTATTTAATCATATGATTTTGTTGCATAAATATACTATCAGTATTCAATAACATGTCATACTAGCCTTTCAGCTTTATAATCTTGACTACACCCTTGCCAGTGCCTGCTTATAGGACATGATCAGACAACTGTGTGGGTTTGACTGATGTCTGGTGTCCGCTAGATAGAATCCATCCTGTGAAGGAGACATCTGAGGTCCTTCTCAAGCAACATGGCCCTTATTATGTAGCCTTGTGCCTGACATTTCTGAACCCTACCTCTTCATGCTCCTGAATATTCCAGGCCCATTGCTGTCTCCCCATAAACACTCTCTTCTCTGCCCATGCTAATGACTTGTCTTCCTAAGTTAGGTTTTGAACCCTGTGTACCTATCTTCTTCATCTTGCTGGTCCCAGCTTATACCACCACCACATGAGGTAACCCATAATGCTCTTACTCTACGAAGCCTTTTTGCAATGCTGTGTACACCTCTGTGACAGTCCAACTCTAGCTTAATGATTTGTCTATAAATTCTTCACCAACTAGCTTCATACTCTGTACAAAATATTCTTTCCATAAGTTGCAGGCATGTAAGCATACCACCGAGGTATTATTTTATCCTATCGTAGCATTGAACAATGGCAAATGTGAGAATTCAGAATACAGAGAAAATGCCTTGATCAGAAATACGATCCAAAAAAAGCTCATTAAAAAGAGACCTGCCTGATTAGAAGAAGCAGGAGCAAGGATGAGCTACTAAGAAGGCTTTTAAGTAAGGTTACCAAAAGATAATGGAGAAATTCCATTGAGGTGTGTCCACATTGGGCCATAGGCTACAGTGACTATATACAAAACCATTGATGCAACTCAATATGATGCCAGGCACCTCAGCGTGATGGTAGAGGACCAACAGTAGATAGACCACTTCATCCAATTCCTTTGCCACCTGCATCCTGCCAAGACCCCAAATTGAAAGATGGTTAAGGGACTGAAGGGTAAACCACTTAGTCAGAAATGGGCTGGACTAGACACTCCATGGCCATAGAGAAGACAAATATATTTATTATAAAGCTGAGCTGTTAAACAGAAATCCACCCACTAACCTTGCCTAGTTACCCAAAGAGACTATTTGTAAAATATTTGTCTTAAATGTTCAATAGATTAATGAATAAACACCTGATGGATGTTTGATTGTTGGAGTTCAAGGGAAACAGTAGGTAATATCTTTGCCTTTGCTTCCCAAGATAGTAACTGGCAAATATTGCAAGACAATTGGCTAAATTGTAATTTTTAGAAAAAAATACTAAATGAAATTTGGATCTGTAGTGATGATGAGACTACCTAATGCCACACCCTTCAAGGACTTGTTCCACAGACTAGATTTTTGGCTGAGGAACCCTTCTGCAGGATGAACAAAGATGTCTATATGCTGAGTCCAAGCCACTGTGAACACACAGTGACCCACAGACCCAGCAGAGCTGAGCCAAGCACACAAAGTTCCCAAATATCAGTGCAAATATCAATCAGATGCTGTGTCCTCTTCTGATGATGAGAAGTCAGCATCAAGGAGATGGGCCAGAGACATCATCCTAGGGAACAGAAATGTGAGATCAGGGGAATGAATAAAGGCCCCTCTCCAAAACTAACACATAACTGGTTTGGGACATCAGGAACAATTCTGCTTGCCCTCCCAAATGCCTTAGTACCCTTGCAAATACTGCTAGATGGGTCCTCAACTCGGATTTGTTCAAGATGGAATGAAACCGATCAGAAGCATTATGCTTGAATTCTCAAAGAAACAGTTTGGTCTCTTCTTTTTTGATACATAGTAGATGGTTATATGAAGTACTCTTCACATATTAGAACTTAAAAAGAGCCTGACTCAGGCCCCCAATAGACACATCTCAATATTCTCAGGCTTTGTCCAAATTTTAACTCAAAGCTAGGACTAAGGGGAAATAATGGGCCTGCTATGGAATTGTGACTTCTTGTCTGCTGTGGAAGTGTGATTTCTCGTCAAACCTGTGTGTGTGTGTGTGTGTGTGTGTGTGTGTGTGTGTGTGTGTGTGCAAACATGTTCACAAATAAATGTGTACATGTCAAAACAATGGCTGTGAGGTTTCACTGGCAGCTGGAATCTGTGGGGGCTCACAGGAAATAACGTATCAAACAACTGTTCATTCTTCAGTCGACTCTGCACACTGATGAAGTTCCATGTTGCAGTTATTACCCAGGTAGGGCTGTGTACAAGAAGTTTGTTGAGCTGGGGGTGGACAAGGACACAGACCATCTGTCCTCCCTTTCATCAAGGAATGGGGCCCAGCTCTCAAGTCAGCTTCACAGGGCATCTATATGTCATAGACTTAAAGTTCATCCTCGCTGCATTAGGTGGCATGTCTTGAGTATCTCCCACTCCTGAAGAATGCATTGTCTGGATGGACCATTCATCCCTTGACTGAGCATGAGGGGAACAAAATGGGCTTAGGTTTCTGCCTAGCTGGGTTTGGCTTTGTGTATTAGTTAAGATAGGGTTTGGCTATAAGTCAAGGAATCACAACGAGATAGCGCATTATGAAAGGAAAGGTGTTTATTTATTGTCTGTTTTTAAGTGAGAAAAGCTCAGGGCTGCAGTGGCTGCATGGCTCCCAGGCTTCCTTGGGAAACCAGGCTCCTTCCATCTGCGCTTCACCCATGGCTTCCCTTCACAGGCTCGCTTCCTAGCCTTGTAAGGTAACTCTAGCTCTAACCATCACCTCCACATAGGAAGAAGGACAAGACTCAAAGAACAGGAAAGAAGCACATGCCAACTTTCAAGAAAGGTAGTTAAAAATGACAGATGACAGCTTATCTCACTGGTCCAAACACAGCAGCAGTGGGGCCTGAGAAAGGTAGACTTTCTTCCAGATTGCCTAAGCATGTAGAATTTTATTTGAGAGAAAAGGTTATTGGGAATGACTAGTGGTCTTTGGCCTGTATTTGTGAATGACAGGTAGCATGCTCCTGTCCCCAGCACCTTCGCCCTTTCTCACTCAGTGCCTCAAACTCCCCATAGTAAGTCTGCTGCTTTAACCACAGTGGCCTCGTGCATTCACGCATATGCCTGGCAGCCTGCCCTCTCTGTTGCTTTACCCTCACTAGGGCATTTGCTTCAGATGTCGTCCCTCTTCCTCTCCTTGATCCAAATCCTACCCACTTTTTAGTCGAAGCCCCAACTACTTGGGAGAGTCTCTTTGTCCCTTCCCCTGTCACAACAGCCACTCTGTGCTTAAATCCCATGGCACACAATTTCCACAGGAGTAATCAGCTGCCTGGTACATATATGTTAACTATATGTGTGTTTTTGCTTCAGTTAGAATGTAAGCTCCTTGTATTCAGGAAAGGTATTATGACTTCTTGTACTTTTCTCAGCATGCAGGCTCACATGTGGTCCTAAGACTTCTGTGTACCATGCCCCTTGGAAGTTAGGGTTGGGGGAGTAGCCAGGAGAAAAGAACCAAAAATTCAGTTAACCTTGGGCACTTAACTTCTCTGACCTTCAAGACTCTCATCAATAAAATGAAGGAGTGTCTGTCTAACTTGGTCCTGAGAATTATCATAAGGATCTGTGTGTGTGTCCCTGTCTCCTCTAGCTCTCTCTCTCTCCATATCCCTTTATCTCTCTCTCTCTCTCTTTCTCTCTCCCTCTCCTTCTCTAGGGATAACTCTATTAAAAAGTATCTTCTGGTCTAGAACCATTGCTCAGTGTTAAAAGGTATTTGCTTGCAAAGCCTGATGGCCCAGGTTTGATTCCCCAGTACCCATGTAAAGCCAGACACACAAAGAGGGACATGTGTCTGGAGTTCCTTTGCAGTGACAGGAGGTTCTGGTGGGCCCATACTCATTTTCTCTCTCTGTCTGCCTCTTTCTCTCTGTTTCTCTACCTCAAAATAAATAAATAAAATTTTCAGTCACTTCTGTCGGGGTTTTGTGACTACATCAAAAAGATATTGATGACTCAGGCACTAAGGAGAGCCTTCAATGCACCCAGGTGAGGAGCCACACATGCTGATACTGTGCTCCACGGAAGCAAGGGAGATTCCCCATGGACATAACAGAGCAGACTCCTCACAGAACTTGGGTATCTGTAATCCAGTCTTGGAAACGGATGGAGGCAGGCCAGCTCCAGGGCACCTAGGCAGCGTGAACCATTTGGCAATCCTGAGGGGCCTCTGCAGAAAGGAGCCAGCCCCCCCCCCACCATGTCCAATTCTGTATCAATTCCATCAAAGTCTGGAGAAAGTGGTTAGCCAAGCATTGTTTAAACGACACCTGCCTGTTGATGACTGCTGACCAGTTCACCTTGACTTATAGTCCTGTAAAGACTGCAGACAACTAGGGAAGGTCAAGTCCCTTAAGGACATCAGAGAGATGTTATCAGAAGTAGGGACAATGCACACAACATGGCCAGAAGGCAGCAAATGTCCACTCTGGGGCTTAATAAACATGTGTTGATGGACAGCGGCTCATTCCTGTGCTTCCCAGGCATTTTCCAGCACCAGGGGACAAGCCACTTTGTGAGGTCTGAGCAGAGAACTCCTCAGAGGGCACACTTAACCAAATTCTCTCAATTTGCAGAAGTTAAACCTTACAAGAAGCCAAGTCTTTTACTATGTGGCTCTTAATACAATGCAAGTTCAATTTGTTAGGTTTTAAAATTAATTTCCCAGTAAATTCCAATCTCTAACTGGGCAAGAACAGTGCTTTCTCTGCTCACCTGGTACTTTTATTGCCCACTCCATCACTTAGCCCATTCTAGATCCTTCATACTTAATGAATGAAAGAAGTGAATGCAGGAATAAGGTGCCTTTTAAAAGGCCAGCTATCTTGGGTAAGTCCATCTCACCAGAGATTAGGGCAAGCTACACTACAACACGCTTCTCTCCTTAGTCAAAAGATGAGATGCACCCCTCAGTAGGGCTACCCCACATTCCTGTTCCAGAATCCTGCCCTGGCAGAGGCCACATTGACTCACAACTTCTGGCAGAGGGAAAAATGACTCCTTGCTGAGGCCTCCAATTTCTGGTGGTAGTTTGTAAGCAAAGCTTTGACCGCATACAGAGAGGAGCCCTACATGCTGAAAGCATGCTTCTCAGGGTCTGAGCTGTGTGTGCCCCGGGAGCAAAGTGCTGAGAGCCCTTCATTCTGGACAGCATGATAAAATGCACAAAGCTCTTTCCTACTTGAATCTTTTTTTTTTTTTACCAACAACAAGTGTCACTGACCACATTTTCTAGATGAAGATACAAAGGTTGAGAGCCTTGTTTAAAGTCACACCTAGGGGATTTAATATGAGACACTAAGTTCTCTAGACATTCTTCATGTGGAGAGGGGCTGGAGGGGTAGCATACCCATCTCAAGATGTGAAGCTGGAGAGATCGCTCAGTGGGTAAAGTCCTTATCTCACAAACACACCAGCGTTCTAGCCCCAGAACCCACACAAAAACGCAGGTGCATGCACTGGGAAGGCAGAAACAGAAAGATACCTGGGTCTTACTGGCCACCAATCTAGCCTAATTCAAGAGCTCCAAGCCAAGGGACCCTGTCTCAAAGATGGACAACACCAGAGAGGAAGGACCCCTTAGCTTGCTCTCTGGCCTTTACATATACAACAACACAGATGCACATCTACACATACATGCATGTGTGCAAAAGAGAAAAATAAAACCTTGAGGACTTCTTTGGAGCCCTAAAGACAGCTCTCCCTTTCCTGTCTTGAACATAAGGTTATGGTACTGTAAGCAAAGGCTTTCAAGAACAATGCCAATTTGGTTCTGATTCAATTTTGACTCTTGGTGATAGAGTTTTACTGTAGTTAACTTACATTAGCTTTCATCCCAATTTGTATTGACTAAAAGAGAGGTGGACTTCATATGAAGTTAAACTTTTATTTTGTCTTTTGATTTGGAACAAACAGGTTAATTTTATTTTCTTCCCCTCTTTAATTTGTTATGTCAATCAAATTCCTCACAAGGCAGTTAGGCCTCAGCCTTTGGCCCCCAGCTCTCCACTCTGATTCCAATCGTCACTTTTGTGATGTGCCCTCTGGAGATGACTGGACAAATATGCTCTGATCATTTCTTCTGGGAGTTTTTAATACGTCTTCATAATCTGGATATTATTCATGCCTTGAACAAACAACACAACCTTCTCCCATATGTCTGTCTCAGGTTGGGTGAGATTTCTATCAATTTAACAAGCAAATGCATAGTGTGTTCTCCATTTTCTTCAAAGATGGCCTGAGACTTCTGAAGATCAAGTCCTAAGAGCAGGTCTGGACCACAATATGGCAACCAACATACCCCTTTCCCTAACCATGTGCCCACACAGATCAGTTTTCATTCCCACCCCCTACCCTCATCACCTTCAAAAGGTCACAGTGACCAGCCCCATGTGCTACCTACAGGATCCTCTCAGCGTGCCTTGCAGGGCCACACAATACATAAATGGAGGAGCTGGGATTTAGGCCTGGACAGGTCCTATCAGAGTTGGAAAGGGGCATAGCAGAGACAACCAGGCCCCATTGAAAGTTTGGAGGCCATGAGCAAAGCCTTCTCAGTGTACAGATGGGAGATCCCTGAAAACCCAAACTCCTTCTCAAGTCTTCCATGTTAGTGAGAACTCTGAATTTCTACTGGGCTTAAGTATTGTGAAATTTGGGGTCTATTTGTCATAGTAAATAGCATTAGGCCATTCCTTACTCGGGCACCTGATGAGCTTGACAGGCTTCTTAAAAAGGCCTCTCATGCTGATTCTCAAGGATGAGCCAATGGGGGTTAGGGGGAGGCTATAAACCAAGGAGACAGTTGGAGACACAGGCTTTCTCTGAGGGATCCTTCTGCTAAATAGGTTTTACATTTATATTTATATCTCTTACCTTTCAATCAGCTTCCAGGGTGGGCTGGGTGAGCCCAAGGTGGGGGTGTGAGGGTTTAGACATGGTAGGTGGGTGAGAAAGCACACAAAATATGAGGCCACCCTTTGAACATGGCTCCATGGTGTTCAACCCATATTCATAATACCCATCCATCTATTATATATAAAATTGCCAAAAATTCTGGAAGAATCTATCAGGGAACCCCCATCTGCTGCTCTGCTCTCCCATCCTAGCCAAGCATTTGCTTCAGCCCTGCCTAAGAAATCTTTCGGATGCACCACGACTCTGGACTAATGTCACAATACACATCACCAAGTGCTCTGCCATGAGCGAGTTATGATGGAATGTTCCCAGTAGTTCCTTCTGTGGGAATGAGGATGGTAAAAATTGGGGTCCTTTTCCATTTTCCATGAGGCTGAAGACCCTTTAGGCTTCATTGTAGTCATTCTTCCTCTTCATTCAACATCCCACCATAACACACATCCCCATGGCTCTGTGGATGAAACCCCAAGATCCCTCTGGTTCCCTGCCCACCATCACACCCAGAAGAAACAACAGCTCATTTGTAAGAGGTTTTTAATTTCATCTTGGTATGCCTTTAAAGAGTGGAGTTAAGGATCTCTATTCTGCTACATTCTCCAACCGATCTGTACCAAAACCACCTGCAGCAACACGCAGCATCTGCCTCACTCTCACCCATCACACCAGTTTTGGGGTCATGGTGGTTTGCATAAATCATAAACAAGAGCACAAAATAACACAAGACATTGACTCTACCACAAGGGGACGTGCTCCCTCTGGCCCTGCGGAGAGTGAAGGGGACATGTGGAGATGTCCAATGCTCCAATGATGTCCCTAGACATAAGGCCAAGACTGTCACAACCCCTCTCAGTGGAGTCCCAACTGTTCTTCTGTCTTCCTTTGACCCACTCAGGCTTCCCAGGAGGATCTTAGCACAGAATGACCCCCATCCTAGCACCATAATTAGAGATGAGAGTATGGAACTGTCTCTGTATCTAATGGCTACTGGGTTTTCTATGCTCAGGGTCTGTAAAGTGAGTTGGAAGATAGAACCCTGGTTTCCTTCCTGGTCCTTTCTATTTCTTTAAATTCCATGAGGCTGTGTAGAAACAGATCCTCTAGAGAAGGCACCCCCTGGAGAGATCACAAGGAATTCAGGCTTTCTAGGTCATATAGTTTATCACATGTGTTTTTTTAACATAACCCTTTAAATAGAAACATGTGCAGGTCATAGTTTACGAAGCCTCACTCTAGACCACTACCACCCCATCTATGCATTCTCAGCTGGAGCTTCTTTGTCACCGAAGGACTCTGTCACTCCTTGGAGCTATATCTATGCAAAGAAATGGAGTTTGAGGTACAGGAGCTCTATAGTCCCAGGTGTCTCCCTGATCAAGTGCCTGGTCTGGATATGTTTGAGATGATATCAGATTTTACTCTCAGCCCTGATCATGAGCTGGGGTGCAGCATTAGTGTCCCTGGGGACGTAGGTTTGGCTGTTAACCTCATCCACAGCCTCTGTACTGAGGCTCATGAACAGACCCACTGGCTAACAATGCCCACAAGGACCAGGAGTGTGTTTGCCTAAGCTTAAGATATCATCGGGGATTGTTCTGTCCACCCAAGGCCTGTGATTCAACCCCACAGGGAGCAAGAGCCCACTGCAGAATGCTGCCAGCCATGCAGAGTTGTGGAGTTGCTTTCTGGGACTCAACAACACTCTGAAAACAGAAGGAACTCAAGCACTCAAAGCCGTGGGACCAGGTGGAGCAGCCCTCTCTGCCCTGCCGACAAGTCTCTTCAAACTAAAAATAAAGTTTATAAAAGTAAATTATCTCATTTTATAACTTAAGTGCATCAAACATTTCCTTAAATATAGTTCACACTGAAAATAAAGTCACTTTTGCTGTACAGTTGGTGTCTGTTATAATTAGGAATAAGCTTTGATGATAAAGTATGAAAGGTTACACACACTCTCTCTCACACACACACATGTCTGTCTGTCTGTCTGTCTGTCTATGGGTGTATAGATGAATAGACATATGCACCTCTTGACAAGCACTTCCCCACAATGGTGGGAA
This sequence comes from Zapus hudsonius, assembly GCA_004024765.1. Taxonomy (NCBI): domain Eukaryota; kingdom Metazoa; phylum Chordata; class Mammalia; order Rodentia; family Dipodidae; genus Zapus; species Zapus hudsonius. The sequence goes on along the minus strand of PVHP010021044.1, from coordinate 17,793 downwards.
GTTGTTAGGAGCCCCTAGGTATCTAGTTTGCATGGGAATATCTATATTAAAAGTCCCTGTCCTTAATGATAAACACATCTTCATATCTAACGCTAAGACTCTTATTAGAAACATTAAACTATGCAATCCATATGTATTCAGTCTTTGGAGCTGCTGAGCTACACCATATCATTATACAACAGCATCCCCATCAAAATTCCCTCCCCAACCCACTTCTTCTCTGGCCTCCCCAACCTAAAGCCAGCAACCCCTCACACAATATGGTTGTTCTGTATGGGAGCCTAGCCACAAAAATGCTAAGGGAAGACTCAAGAGGTGAAGTAAGAATTCTGCATGGAGTACAGGTGGTCGATGGGGTTTCCCACTCTGGACTGCAGGGGTCCGGCTTCTGAGGTTGCTAGGAAGCAGTCGCCCAGGTTACTGAGGGATGTCTCATCACTATCCAGGTCATGGAAAAGGGGCTCAGCACCTGCAATGGAGATGAAAGTCTGGGATGAGACTTCCTACTGGGTACGGATGGCGAGGATACAGAAGAAGGAGGGACATAATGGGGAGGGAGGGGTATCTGCAGTCCCTTTATGGAGTTCATAGCCAAAGTGCAACAAGCAAGAACAGCCACAGTACAGCAGGAGTGTAGCATGAACAAACATCAGCGTGTCTCCACATGAGGGTCCTGTAGGCAAGACTCACCACCAGAGCTAGACAGGGACAGGAAGCCTGTGAGACTTGGGAAAATCCAAGAAAAAAAATAGTTCTTGGAAGGTCGATGATTAAAAAAAAAATACGGGCTCTTCCAGTGAGCTCCTGATCTTCCTCTGATAACATCTGTCCCTTCAAACAGCAAGACTATATGCAGTCCCTCTGTCTCTCCAGATTTTGTAGCTCATAGGCAAGGAAAGTAAGATGGCTAGCTTCCATTAATTTCACGCTGGACAGAGAAGGCAGCAAGACACACTGTGCAGAGGGGCTGTTGTAACCTGCAACCTGGAAGCAGCGGCCGTGCACCTGCACTTCAATACAGTGAGAGAGTTGGAAACTGGAGAGTCTAAATCTTGATGGACTTATTAAAGGACTTCTCACAGGAGTCCTTTACAAAACAAGATCTCTGAGATTCTGACAATATAAGAATTTTTTTAAAGTCATTTCCCCCATTTTCTCATTGTGGTGGAGTCAGTAATTTCCAGATGTGACATGTGCTTTTCAATGAAGCAGAAAGGAATGATGTCACTGGAACACGTATATTCAAATCCACTCACATGTGACTCAGGTTGGCCCTACAAAGACCTAAGTTAGTGTTTACTGAATGTGTGATGTGGGAAAGCTGAGATGGTTTTGACAATGAAATATTTTTTAACCATGAAAAAGGTTGACAAAATCTGTGTCTTAGGTCTCTGATACTAATGTTTTATAGAATTTCTGAATAAAACTTTATTGTATAATTATCAGGATAATGCTCATATATTAGATCATGCATTATATATCACAAGGTGTGGTGACCTGAATTGAAACTGGAGGTTGAACATCTCACTCCAAAGCTCATTGAACCCCACAAATCCCTGGAAGCTAATGTGCAGAGGTGGGCAAGTAAAAGAGGCTCAGCAAAGGGGTTTCAGAAATGAGGACAAATGGACACATGTCACTGAAGAGCACATGGCTCTTATACAGCCACTGGGCAGGGGATGCTAGCTGTATTGTGTAGGATACTTTTGCTTGCACCTGGGAACTACATGGAAGCCCACCCAGACAAGTTGTGAGAAGGCCTCATAGGATTTCAGTCCCCCTTACCATAGGGGTGCATGTGGTCTCCAGGCATCTGGGGTGGGGTGAGACCCTGTCGGAAGGGATCAGATGTATAGACACTCTGCTCGATGGCCAGAAGCTGCTGGGGTGTGGGTAGGGCCGTGTAGGGGTTCATGATCCCGTCCATCCCAGCGTTTCCACCGCCATTTGTCTGAGCTGTGGACAATGAAGACAGATCATTCTCAGCTTGCAACCCAGCCACCCACAGCAGACTATATATCCCTCACTGTTGCTGCATCACAGGGCCCTCACTGTAGTTCAAGCATGGCATGGTAGCCTGCTGCCCTTAGAGTCAGGGACCCACGAGAGCCAAAAGCAGATCCTGTCATGACGTTTATGCCCCAGCCTGGATGCTCCACTCTTGCTTACACCTGGTCAGTGCCTTACAAAGGGACATGAACACCAAAGCGTAAGAACCAAGACTGGCGAGCAAGCAGGTTGCACATTATGTGATCACGGTTAGACAATTTTACTTTTCTGGGCTCTAGTTTCCTTGTGTAGGGTAGGGAAAGAGATGAGGTCACACCTGTGGTTCCCAACCTGTGCCTACCAAAGGTCATCACTGTGGAGGACAGTTGGGGAGCTGGGAAGATGGACTTTGAAAGCATCCTTGAAACGTTTAAACAAAGGACACCACATGGATTTGGCAATCTCTAGAGTGGATGACAAACAGTGTTTCCTGCCACAACCCACTATGAGCCACCAGCCCAGTGGGAATCATGATGCCAGACCATGTAACCTCCAAGGGCTGAAAGAAAGAGTCCATGGGAAGATGTGCTCTATAGTTGAACCTGCTGCTCTCGTGTACAGATTATGAGAGACAAGGAGCCGCTCCCTCCCCCCTTGTCCTCACGATGAATAAGGCTCTATGAACTCCTAGAGGTGCCATTTCCCACCAGCTTTTGCTTCCTTAAATCTACCCTGGTAGCCACCCTGAGAATCCTTTAAGCAAAATCCCAAGACTGTGTGTGTTCTCAGTGTCTCAGTGCGTGTTTCTCCCTTTGAGCTTGCTGCCCTATAAGGACTCAACTGACATGTCTTTTTAAACCTGGGACCTGCTTTGAAAGTTACAGAGCTACTGTGACCGAGCTCACAGGTATTATTATTTCCCCAGCCTATGGATGCATAGCCTGAGGCACAGTGCAGTGTGGAGCTGAGAACAGAATTCAAGACTCCTACCCAGCTCGCTGCCCATTCCTGGCACTTGGAGCAGTTCTCCTATTACTATTTATCTTGTAAAAATACTAAGAAGCAAAGAAACTACTTACCATAAGAATCAAATTCTGGTCTGAACCTAGCTCAGGTGTCATGCCAAATTGAGCTTTTATGGAAGGACAAGGGCCTCTGTTGAGAACTTGAGAACCAGTATCACACTCCATTGCCAAAGACCAATAGCAAAGGTGTCACCTGCTTGTTAAGAATACAAGCTCTGTGGCCACCTAGACCTTCCTGGTGAACCAGAATCTGTACTGTACTGAGGTTGCAGGTGACTCGTGTGCACATTAAAGTGTGGAAGGCCCTTCTCTGAGCTGAAGACCACTCAAGGGATGCCTGTGGGTGGTTGAGTTAGGGTGCATGTCCCTTTAAGAATAGCAGATTCTTGATGGTTTCTTTTTGGAGCATCCTACAGCCTGTCCCTCATTACTCACCCCATCAGTTAACATGACACTTCTTTTAAAGTAATTAAGTGTATTTCAGGGAGAATGTGTGAATCAGCATATCCCAGTAAAAGAATCTGAGAAATGGGTTTTGATCTCAGCTCTCTCTCTTACTGATGTTAAGACCACATTCCAAGGCTCAGGGCTCTTCTTTGCTCACCTGTGCAACAAGGGTGGTAAGACTTTTCCTGCTCACTTTAGGAGTGGCTATCGTATGATGAAGTCAGCACATAGAACACTCGTGCCAACTACAAAGTGCTCAACAAAGGAAAGAGGACATTATCGTTGCCCTGTCATTATGTCCACTTAACTATATTATTTGGAAATGAGTGAGATGGTACAGGTCCTACATTCTCCCCAAAGTCCATACACTAAAGGTTTGGTGGTCAGCCTATGGCACTCCTGGAAGATGGTGGAACCTTCCACCAGGCAGGAGAAAGTTGGGTCATGGATTGAACTGAATGCAATGTATTTTACATCATGATTCTCTGCATCATCAGAGGCTCAAAGCAAGTTGAGCAATTTTCAGCAAAGGGCTGAAAGCCCTTGATGGTGCTCACCAAAGTAAATGTATCCTCTAAAGCTGATTATCTGGAGAAAATTGTCACAGGGACAGAAAGCTAGCACAAGGGTGTCTTCTATTGAATGGGTTTGCCTGGAAGGAGGCGGACTGGGTGAGGTGAGAACTGGCCAGGCCTCTCTGTATGTGGTGTTGACACTGGCAGGGGCTTTGGAGTCAGCTGCTCAGGTGTCCTTGACACCCTGAAAGCCACTCATGGCTCAGACCTCGCTTAAAGCTCTCATCTCTCAGGCAGGGATGGACAGGCTTCTCTGAGTGCAGGTATGTCACTCCGTGGGCTGCGGTTGGAGAGCTCTGGTAGAAGGGGCCTGGACCACAGCAAGGACTGGCGGGGAAGAGCTTCCAGCTTACCAGAACTCAGCCTCTGGGTGTTCTGCTGGTCTTGCTGCTGTTGCTGCTGCCGCCTGGCCAGCTTCTTCATCTGGTGACGAGAGAGCACAGGATGAGACATCAGGAGCCTGGGGTAGGAGCACGTGGTTAGGGGAACAAGAAGGGTATGACTTACACCCTCTGATGAGAAGACTGTTTCTGAAATCGAGGGAGTGCTCCCCATTTTCAGCCTTTACTCAGCCTGGGATGAACCACATCCAGGGCTCCTCACTGCACTAAGTCAGATGCATAGCGGCCAGGGCTCTCCCACCGCATGGGAACACAGCTGGTATAGGAGCAATGTTCTTCCCAGCAAGGGGCACCTGCTACTCTTGCTGCAGCTGGTTCATGGAAGGCAGTAAATATATGGATGTGAGCTGCATGGCCCAGGCCAGATGTGGTGCTACAGCTGCCAATGAGGAGGGACTTGGGATGAGCAAGAGACTGTCCCCCTTCCACCCTGTCTGTTGGCCCTGTGTCTGCGACACTGGGAGATTCGTAACTCTGGGTCAGGAGCTTGTCTACAGAAACATTGTTTTAACCCTGTACTCTAGGGAATATTAGCATTCCATGAGCTCTTAACATGTACTGAGAGAGGAGAGAGGGAGAGAGAGAGACAGGGAAAGAGAAAGAGTAAGAAACAGACAAGATTTAAAAGTGAATTTCTTTACCACAATATTTCCCATAGCTTTCAGTGTGCTCCTGCTTTATGACTCCACAAGCTACCAAGCTTCCCATGCTTACTATATCATGGAGTCTTTCCAATGGAATCACACATCAATAGCCTTGTTCTGAGGAATTCAGTCACAGAAATGCTCCCTTAGCCAATTGTGATCAAATAAAGAGATAGTAATTTATCAGCCACTGAAGACCAAGATCCTGGTGAAACAAGCCAGGACACAGGTATTTTTAGAGCAAAAGCTGTAACACTGAGCCTGGACCTCCATGTGCTTCAGGGGATTGAGATGCTTCATGCCTGTGTGAGTGAGGTCAGATACCACAAGAGGAAAATAAAGCCATTCATTCCACCTGCCATACCTGTCATGTTTAACTTTTGTTTTGTTTTGTTTTTAGAGGTAAGTTCTCACTATAAGGCCCAGACTGGCCTCAAATCCATGATCTCTTGCCTCAGCCTTCCAAGAGCTGAGATTGCAGGTATGTCCCACCACACCCAGCTCTGTTATCTTAGTCCCATCATATGTGTGCTTTGGTGTTTCCTCTTTGAAATTCTCAAGGAACTTTTGTATCTGTAGTAAATAAATGTAAATTAACAAATAAATATAAATTAAAATAAAATATAGTTTGGGGGCTGAGTTTTACGGCTCTTTCAGTAAAACACTTGCCCCTCAAGCATGAGGACTGAGTTCAGATCCTCAGCACCCAGATCAAAGCCCTGCATGGCAGTGCACCCCTGTAATCCCAGCGCTGCAGAGGTGAAGATAGGATTCCTAGGGCTTGCTGGCTAGGCACTCTAGCTCATTGGGTGAGCTCTACATTCAGCAAGAATCTTGTCTCAAAAAATGAAGGTGCAGAGCAAGTAAGGAGGACACCTTATGTCAACCTCTGGCCATCATACTTATGTGCACCCACATACATGGGCACACACACACACACAAGCACACACAAGCACGCACACACACCCATGCACGCACACACACACATACATGCATGCATGCAACCACACATATGCACACTCATGCACACGGTCACAGGCACACGCACACCTGCACACACGCACACACATGCACATGCACGCACACACACACACCTTATGTTAACCTCTGGACATCATATTTATGTGCACCCACAAGCATGGGCACGCACACATGCACGCACGCATGCACATGCACACATACATACATGCATGCACGCACACACACATAAGTATGCACATATGCCCGCACATGGACACGCACCCACGCACACCCACATGCATGCACACATGCATGCGCACACACATGCACACACACACACCTGCATGCAAAACAATTTAAAAATTCAGTTTTTCCAAGCTACATAGGAAGACATTTATTTATACTGGAAACTGGACAGATTCATAGTGATGGCCACTAGGAAACAAAAGCCATTTCACCAAGCAATGCTTCTTTCTCTAAGGCAGCTACTGCTGCAGTAGTTATTGGTAACAATTTTTCAATCAAGAGAGCTATTCTGCCCAATGAGTTGGGTTACCTGGCAGCAAGTGCAATGCCCTACTGCTATGGTTGGAGGGAGCAATAAATATAGACAAAGGTGAGATTACCTTGGCTCTCTGGTTCTGGAACCACACCTGGACAACACGGACACTCAGCCCTGTCTCCGCAGCCAGAGTCTCCCTCACCTTGGAGAAATTGAACATCGTTAACAGAAACACTGGCACCACAGGGTACGAAGCAGAGTACTTCCTGTGCAGTGCAGAAAGCCAACAGCTTCCCTCTACAAGGCAGCTAGCTCATGATCACTGTTCACATATACCCAAACATAAATGTGTGCTTCCCTTCCAGTAAGTAGAAAAATGTGCATCTATGTAAATATATGTTCCTGAGATATGTTTCTGAGTTCCTCTTATGCTGAAATTAGTCTTCTGTGTGGGATCCTTAGAAATTATTGAAGTTTGATTGCTTCAGCTATAGGGTGTGTGGGGGTGGGTGGGTGGGTGTGCATTAACCTACTTAAGGAAAACTAAAGTGAAAATCACTTTGCAAAAAACAAACAGCTCTTCCTTGCTCTCATTTCTTATCTAATCTCTTGGTCCTAAATCTTGTTTTGCCTTTCTAGCTCCATGCGACTGTGGGTGTTTCATGAATATTTGTGTTCACTATTACCCTGGGTATACCTTTTCTAGAGAGAATAAGATTAGAAGAGCCATTTGGATTCTGGAGAAGCTGGATAGACAACTCTGATGCAGGTGAATGCGCTGTGGCCATGCAGAGACATGGCCAGTTGGGATCCAGATAATAAAAGATATGTTTAAATATCTGCTGGCCATCCAGACACGTGGTGAAGGGACAGCAAGATGGGGGAGAGGAAGTGATGAGGAAATACAGATTTCAAAAGCTGGTCTCAGAGGCACTGCTCATTCTTGAGAGAGTCAGAGGAGATGGCTGAAAGAGACCAACTACATAAGAAGAGAAATGGAGACCTTGGAAAGCACTTCATTTTGACCCATGCCATTGGACTGAAGCATAGAAGTTGGATGAGTAAGCTGGCTTTCTAAGGCACATCCTTCTATTAAGCCAGCTGCAACAGGAGTGCACCTGCTGAAATCCTATCCATACCTCAGCGACCCAGCTCAGAAGTCACTTGCTCCACAAAGCCTTGTGATCCCCAGACATACTACCTTTCCCTTTCCTGAAGCTCCCAGCAGCCCCTATGATATGTTGTCACAGCTCTTTCCATGGTGCTACAGCTATGCACCTCCTCATGACAACAGGTCCCCATGAAAGCCTATTTGGGGCAATCTCAGTTTCTCCCAGTACTGCACTTGGAGTCTAGGGAGCTTAAACATCAGAGAAAGGAAAAGTTATGATAGCTGAATTGTTCTCAAGGTCAAAGTTGTGTCACAGTATATTATTGCTCAATAAATACCTAATCCTCTTTCTTCTGTTCTGTGGACAGGTGTGTGCTCACCTCTGACCATGTTGGGCTATAAGCCCCATGACTTGCTCAGGCCTATGGAGCCTGAGTGAATGTACTGTGTGTGATAGTCAATGGAAAGGCTTCCATGACTTCCTGCTTTCATGTGGCCTTTTGTTTTCTGCCAGCCTGTGAGAATATGTCCCCAAGAACTGCTCCTTCAGCCTGAATGAGAGACAAAGCTTGGCTGGGCAACAGCCAGTGTACAGCCCAAGAGTAGGAGACAAACGTCTGTTGGGGAGATGAATGACTTTGGCTTGTTTGTTCTTCACAGTGAAAGCTTATTAATACAAATAAAGATGTAGAAACAACAATACCGATTTTTTGTAGTGCTTATGTAGAATATGTTTTATGTCCATGTGTGAGTGGGGTACACACATGCCATAGCATATGTGTGAAAGTCAAAGGAGAATTTTGAGCTCTGGCCCTCAACTTCACCTTATTTGAGGCAGTCTTTTGTTGATCTCCACTGTGTTCACCAGGATAGCTGGCCTACAAGCTTCTGGAAGATTCTCCTGTCTCCATCTTCTTTCTATCCATAGATGGGCTAGGATTACAGATGACACTATATTGTCCAGTTTTATATGGGTTCTGGGGATCTGAACTTAGGTACTCATGCATGCATGGCAAGTGAACCATCTCCCCAAACTCCTAATTTTCTTAAACACTGTGCTTTCCATATGAATTTCTAAAAATACTGTTTTCTTTCTGCTGTGTAAAAACATAGTACTGGTGTTTGTCAGTGGTCAATGAATAGTAACTACTCACTATGTGGGGACAGTCATCTAGGGACTGCTGACTGTTCTCATGATTTTTCATCTCTTCTCCTCATCTGTAGTTGAATCACTAAGTTTTCACAGGGCACATGTCACCTAGCTGCATTCATTCTCCCACTCCTCATAGAGGAAGTGAGGCCACATGACTACATTTGGGCCAACTATATAAGTGGAAGTGATATGAGCAAATGCTGGCCGTGTCTACTTCCTCTTTCTACACTCTGATGACTGGGAAAATCATGACAACTGACCAATTCCTAGGACAGGTGATGGATAACAGAGCTACCCTACAAGTCATGGCTTACTCTCCTTTGGATGGTGATATGGGAAAATAAAGTCCTTTCTCATTAAGCCAATGAATTATTTTATATAAATGTTCATGGAAAACCTATTTGTAGCAGCTCCAAACTGAGTACACCCCCTCAGTGGGTAGATGAACTGACCTCAGCACATCCTTTCAGCAAGAGGAAGCAATGAACTACTACATGGAGGAATTCCCAAATCACCACACCCAGAACAAGTCATCCCCTCCCTCAGAGTACAAACTAAAACCACCTTATTTTCAAATTCTTTGTTAAAGCATCTTGGTCTGTGTTACAACTGGAACTTATTATTAATGTTATTATTAACACTTTTCCATGAAATCAAAGGGTGAGCCAGGGCTCCTTGGAGTTGGTGCACATACAGTAAGCCATGGGGAGGGTCTGTTGCTTCTAAGATCATAGCTTAGATCCCTGGAGCCTCCAACAGGGCTCATGTTCACCCACATGAACTCAGACCCCCAACTGCCCACTGTAATTGGTACACTGAAGAGTGGGCCCTGCTCCCTTCACCTTCTTCCTCCTGTACCTTTCTGCAGGGCTTGGAGGACACTTCAAATGAGGCTTTGAATGCTCTCCTCTGCTGGGTCGTCAAGATGGTCCTGGGACGTTTGGGACGTTTATGGTCCTTTCCATCTTCGGGAGCTCCTTTCCCTGCTCCATGTGCTGACTTGCAAAGACTTTCTTCATCATCACTTTTGCCTAAAAGGAGCAGAAGATGATGTCATGAGTGCATGAAAAGAACCTCCTGGAGCTCAAATGCTGGTCTATATCAGGGCTTGGGAAGGCCACATTCCCAGGATGGCTTTAGATTGTGAGTGCAGTAACTTCTGTAGTGCTGATCTAGAAGCTTCCAGAAAGAAGCTTAAAAAACACATAATAAAAGCTCAGAAGCAAGAACCAGAAAGTCCAACATTACACCCAGGATTTTATCACAGTGTGATGTGCTGGCTCTGAGTTTACCAGCTAGGTGGCCGTGAACAAGTCAATCACCTGGATGACTCAATTTCTTCATGGAGGAAATCCTAACCTAAGAGAACCTGTCTCCATGGGCTTGCTGTGAAGGTTGGTTGGCACCATAAATGTGTAGTACATGTTGGTTATTTATGTGATTTTTCTAGATGCCATTTTTCAATACTAGACATAGAGGAGTCATGTATAACTTCTCAGAAATGTGCCAAAAACTGTAGCTGCTTCCAGAATGTAGAAAATATTACTAAAAGGCCATCAAAAGCTGGGTGTGATGGGGCATACCTTTAATCTCAGGACTGGGGAGGCAGAAGTAGGAGAATCACACCATGATTTCAAGGCCAGCCTGAGACTACATAGTGAATTCCAGGTCAGCTTGGGCTAGAGAAAGACCCTAACTCAAAAAACCAAACCAAAATAAATAAAATAAAATAAAAAAGGCCATCAGGACAAGCATTATATTACCTATCAGGACAAGCGACTTGGCATGACAAAGTAATGCCCACAACTCATCAAAACTACTATCTATAAAACAAGGTGCCCAACAAAGCAACCACAAAACTCTGGGAATTACTTCAACTCTACTAGCAAGTGAGTAATACAGGGTTAACTTTAAAAGAGAATAAAATCCTTGACATCTATGGTGGTTTGAATTTAAAATGTCCCCATAGCCTCATGTGTTTGTGATTAAGCCTCATACTCAATCCCCAGCTCAGGAGGTGGAGCCTTGCTGGAGGAGGTGCGTCACTGGCGGGAGACCCTGGGATTATTATTCCAGCCCTACTGGGTGTTCATTAGCTTACTTTCTTTTGACTTCTGTGATGATATGAGGATGTAATGCTAGTTCTCTTCTCTGCCACACTTTCCCCACCATGAAGCCATAAGCCAGAAATCAACCCTTTTCCTTCCCTAAACTGCTTCTAGCCAGGTGTTTTGTCAGGCAATGAGAAGGTAACCGCTACAGCATCTCTCTCACTCTTTCCTGGGCTAGCCCTTACATCCACAAGCTTCACACTCCTAAGGAGGAGGGTCTGAGACATGCCCTTGAGAAAAGAGTGATTTTTCTGCTTTGGACAGTAAGGACAAGTGTAAGTTCAAAGAGGACAGCCATTGTCTCTGGGTCCCACAGAGCCCACTTGTCATCCTTTCTCGTGAAGCCTTTGGCCCCTTTAAGAAAGATCCCTGAGAAGGGATCTACCAGCGCACACCACACACAGTTTCTTCTTCTTTCCACCTAGAAGGAATATAGGAGGTGCCTTGCATACGCTGATTTGGTTTGGATAGCAGCTGAGTTCTAATTTAGGGCTCTACAGGTGCCAACGACTTGTGTGAAAGGGTGGCGGCTTCTTTCTATCGGCAATGAAACATACTGCTTGACCATAAGGTGACGGTCCCTTCCAAGTTCCTTGATCTGAAAGGGCATGGCTTTTTCAGTATTTCTGAAGCAGATGGAAGTAGGTAGACACTCCTGCCCCTTGTTATAAGCATGGCCCTTTGCTGGTTGTGTCCTGGTGCACTTCCTCCTCTGCATACTGATGACAATGGCATCCACCTTGTGGGCATCTACTATGTGCAAATGAGCTACACCACCCTAGCACGAAGGAGCACTTACTAGATGTTATAGAAGGGTGATGTCCCTTCTGTGCCTCACCCTTGCCAAGAGTTCAAACCACACACCTGAGGGATTAAAGAGCATCAATGCCAGAGACCTCCTGAGGCAGGTGATGCCTCCAGCACCTTCAGCCCCGAGACTGCTCTTTTCAGGGCTGGGGCGGCAGCTGACCTCCATCCTCCCTGTGTGAAGAGGTTTAAAGATCTTCAGAGGAGGTTTGCAGGATAGCAAGGAGAAAACCAACACTGAAGAACTGAAAGCCTCAGGGAAGTAAGACGACTCCCCACCACCAAAAAGCCAAAGGTAGAAAAATGTATGCCATTCCTGCACATATTCACCTTTCCAGGGCCCTATTCATCCCCTGCTTGGAGGCTCCTTCCAAACCCCACTTGTAAGGCCAATGAACCTCCTTGGCTGGGTAAAGAGGATGCCCATTTGGTACTAATGATATTTCAGTGATGTTTCTGAGACAAAGAGGCTCACGTCCCGGCCCAGGGCATGTGGGTCCTGAAGACAGGCAGCTATCAAGGGGCTGAGTCTGCAGGCCAGCCATGCACATGAGAACCAAGAATCCTCAGTCTAGAATGTGCTTTGAAACGAAATTGTATCATCTTCAGAAACCTCCTGTCTTCTATCAGTGTCATCAATAAAATGCTGTTTGCAAGTGTCTTATGGAGTGACGCTGATCTTTTATAATTATTTTCTCATATAATGCATGTTTAAAAGGTGGATAATATAACAAATAAAAATGTAAAATCTAAAATAATAATAGCCATATATGCTGGCACTACTGAGAAAGGCCATATGTTGTCTACATACACTGGCTTTGGGATGAATCACATAGTCATGTTTAAATTCTGGCTTTATGGCAGCTATGATGTGTGATCTTAATGCACTCAGCAGAGCCAGCCAGGACGTCAGGGAACCCAACACCGCCACTGAAATTAGAGAAGGTGACACCCATGAAAGGCTTAGCATTCTAGAATCTGGTAGGTGTCTTGTGAATAATAATGGCTATGATTATTTCAACATAGCATATCCTTGGTCTTTGATATCTGTTCTCTGTCAATAGACTCACATGATGGGAGGTCAGAATGAAAGTGCATCACTGCCTCCCTTCCTTTTGCTCCTGTCTCTTCTCTCCCTCTCCTCTTCCTCCTTCTCTCCCTTCCTCCTCCCTCTTCTCTCTCTCTCTCTCTCTCTCTCTCTCTCTCTCTCTCTCTCTCTCTCTCTCTCTCTCTCTCTCTCTCTCTCTCTCTCTCTCTCTCTGTTATGGCCAGCAAGATAGTTGACTCTGAGGAATGCCAGTATATGAATGCTTGTGACAAGAGAAAAAGTGAGGGAGTTGGGGCTGGTTCTGGAGGAAGGTGTAATTTGATTTTTGCAGTTTGTTCAGAGGCAGGAGTGCTGAGGACCCCTGAGGTCTTCCCCCTGCTGTTGCTGTACCAGCCTTGCCTAGGACACGTGCACATTTCTCAAGAGCTGTTGTGCCATCACGGGCCAATGCAGGGAGGGGAAGAACTGTCTCCTAGGCAAGCCCTCGGTGCCCACTTTGGAGGATGCATACAGTCCCACCAGTGGCTGTTCCTTACTTCTCTCCACACAAATGTAAGACAGACACGAAAACATATTTGTGTGCAGGCAGAGGAAGAGAAGGGGAAGGCAGTGGAGAAGGGGAGAAAGGAAATGACAAGGAGCAGGAGTGCTTTGTCTCTGGGGTGTTTCTGTTTGTGTGGTGTGTTTTCTCCATTTCTTCATGGCTGCTGTTTGACATCCCCTTCCGCCTCCTGTTTGCTCAGATCACCTCTTCTGCCTTCCCAGGAGTGTCCAAACTTATCTGTAAAGTTCCATAAAATGAATCTTCTAGTTTTTGTCAGTGTTGTGGTCTCAGCTGTGCAGGAACCACCCCAGCACAGCCATCACAGCCCACGGGCAAGTATGGGCAACAAGGCTGATATAGACACTTTCCAATCAACAAGGATGATATAGACATGTTCCAATCAACCTATATTTCCACCCAAGGCTTCTGGCCAGACTCAATCTGTGCTACAGTGTGCTTAACCCTGCCCTAGACCTTTTCCACTCTTCTGATGTCTTCTGATGTACATGTCCCACACCTCGTCTGACTGGAGGGAGGGACAGCAGCATGATCGTCTGTAGAGTTCACAGCAGGTGGGGTCTGCTGTATTTTCTCCTATGGTCAAAAGCATGCACACATTTAACAGATGTTTCTATCTGAAGAGTTGATTTTCAGTGTCCTGGCAGGTCTAGAAGGGACAGGTCCTGAAGGAGAGATGGGGGGGGAGGGGACTTTGGCACTTCTCCAAAGTGCAGACAGATGCCACAACCCAGAGGCCAACAGAAGCTACTTATGCAAATATTAGGTACCCAATGATGCCCTGTGACTTTCTGGAAGAATCTCTAAGCTGCTCCTGGAATGCTCACTGAGGTTCCCATCCTTTCTCCGTCAGCAGGGCAGACCTGATATTTCCATGATAATAAGCAATGCCTGACATATATACTTGTCAAGTTGTCCAAGGAACAGAAAACTGTCAAAAGAACCAGGAGATTTGGCCTATAACTACCAGGAGTACAGGAGAACCGAAGATGACAGAAAACCTTCAAGCATCGATGTGGAACATAAGGAGTAGCCACCCTTCCGTTGCCAGAGACTCCCACTCCCAGCTGCAGGCTGGAGCCATCCCTCATAATTTAAGCTGACACCCCTCAGCGGAGATGAAAGGAACACCACTAGCTGCTCTCCAGCAACAAATGTCAGCATCCCCAGAGGCTTCTTAGACATAAACACAGCATCAATCTGACTCCTAGTGGGGAAGCCCAGAGATTACGTCTCCACACACACAGCCTACTACAGTGAAATGAACTAGCTTGGCACAAAGTATGAACATGTTTCTCAAGGCCATTCTTTCCCTTTCCTTGTAAAAAATAAATAAACAGAAAGTCTGGAATGGTTCAGAACTATTGCTCCCCCATCACCTTTCCTCCCACTCATTTATGACGTAAGCCATTGAGGATGAAAGAGCCAGCCATGCTTTACAGACAGGAGACGGAGCCTACTACCTGTGGGGCCTTGTAGATGCATTGCAGATTGTTGGAAAACTCCCAAAGGCCCATAAACTGGGCATGAGCTATCTGGGCCTGGCCCAGGAGGCCAAAGGGGGGAGGAGGACTGAAGGAGGACTTCGTGCTGAAGGAGGGAGAGATGGAGCAGTCCTCAGCACTTCTCCAGGGATGAGTCTTATAAATGTCTTTCAGGCTGAGGGAGTACAGGAAGGGTCTAGGAGTTGTAGATGGAGGGAGGAGGGGAAGAAATCAGGGAGGAATTCATGAAGGCAGAATATATAGAAAGCGATCTCAGTCACCGCCCTGCACGACAGGATTGGAATTCCATTCTTAGAACAGCAGTGGTCACCTCTGGATGGGATGAACTCAGAATGCCAGTTAAAGTCCAAGAAGCAAGAATGTAGGTCTTTAGGAACACAGAATCCATGCAGCTACTGTTTTGAAACTCTCTGACACGCAGTTCCCAAGGAGGGCTCAACTCACACAGGAATCAAGTTCCAGCAAAAGGCTTCACTGGGAACTCAGTTATTCAAGCATGATTTTGAAAAGCAATTCTTTTGGGCTCACATGTGAGACACTATACAAAGACAAACTGAGAGATAGAGCTGATTCAGGATTTGGCCTCTGTTCAGAGGAGAAAGACCCAGAACGATTCAGTGGAGGGAGGAGTCAAGGGGAGGCTGCACGAGCTGCAGAGAATGAGTGTCATGAAAGATGAACAGAGGTTACTTGGAGGAAAGGAGTGAGGGAACTTGATGCCAGCCTGGAAGGCACACATTCATGAGGGAATGGATTGCGTGCTCAGTATCACACCCTCATTACAAATGGATGCTCTGGGGGATAAAATAGAAAGTGTAAAGAGCACTCTTTGATCTTATGGAGCAGAAGGTGAGTAAGGGAAGCGGACACATAGGACAAGAGAGAATATAAAATAAGGACTGGGAAAGAAGAGCTCAGTTGGTAGAGATCGATCCCCACCCAGCACCACATAAATGGGGTGTGGTAGCACACGTCAGTAACCCCAGCAATCTGGAGGTGGAGGCAGGAGGATCAGAAGCTCAAGGTCACCTTCTGCTACACAGCATTCGAGGCCAGCCTAGGTTGCAAGAGACCCTATCACAACAAACACTAGGGATCCTGCCAACTTTGCCTCCCCAGTGCTGGAATAACAGGCATGTGGCTGCGGAGGATCCACACTCAGGTCCTCAGAGTTTGTGTGGCAAGCAATTTACTCCCTCATCTTGCGCTCCAGCCTGAGTAAGTTAATCATTAGTAGCACACGCCCACTGAGAACTTGACATACGACCAGTGTGACTAAGAAAACGAAATTCTGAGCCATCTTCCCAGCCCCTTCACCATGACCTATTTGATAATGAGAAAGTATTCATGTTTCAAGCCCTTGTGGTGAGCCAGGCCCTCTGTCGAGGGGACACATTTCATCTCATCATTGCAACACATCATGGAGATCTCTTTCAAACTACAGAATGAATACAGCCTCAGGGAGGTTCGGGAGCCTGCCTTACCACACACAGGGTCTAGGTGGCAAGGCCAGGTTGTACAGAAGCCTGTTCTAACTCCAAACCCGTGTCCATGCATATGCTTCAGGGAGAAAGGAAATAAAGTTGTTTATCAGTAAATTTGGCATAAGCAAATGACAGCCACTTGGGCATGTCCTGGCCCAAGGGCAGGGAAAATCCCAATGCTTTGTCTCCACAGACTTGAAAGTTTGTTCTTTATGTCAGAATGCAGGTGGGTGATAAATTTTACTCTGACTACAAAATGGGAGATGGAAGCTTTAATACCAACTCTGCTGCTCAGCTGTATCCTGGGGGCTGGAGAGATGGTTCCATGAATAAACAGTTTGCTGCACAGGCCTGCATTCTTGAGTTCAGCACTCTATAATCCCAGAACACCTACTGCAAGATGGAATGTGGAAATGGAGGGGGAGGAAAAGAAGCTCACAGGCCAGCTATCCTGGTGAACACAACAGTGAACAAGGTGAGAGATGAGAATTAACCTCCAGCGTTGTCCTTCACATACGCTCTGTGACTCATGCATATGAACACACACACACCAAAAAGAATGCAATACTGGAAACAAGTCATTTTACAATTGCATCATTTAACTTTTTCCACTACAGTGTATGAAACAGAAAATGCATTCCTACCCTTTGTAAAAAGTAGATTACTAAACTAAGGCACAGGAGTAGGTGGGGGTGATCTCCTGCCCAAGGGCACACAGCTAGGGACTCTCTCTCTTCTACCCACTCCACTGTGTCTGCTTGCTAGGCATCTCCGGAGGTCTGTAAGGACCAAGGATATCTGGTACTTGTGAAATGTCAGGTGCTGAGCAAGTGCGGGCTGGGTTGCTCTTATTAATGAGTGAGGAAAGAAATGGCTTGATGGGGAGGCTTCCTACAGAACAGAAAAACTATTATTTCCTCCTGGAAAAACTATCCTTCTGTGTCTAACAGGGGCAGAAGTCATTTAAATCCCCATTACACTCTGCTCCCCAGACCAGCTCTGCTCTTGCCCTGACTACCCACCCTTTAGACACCGAGAGCCCCACCAGAACAGGCTCTAGATGCTCTTGCTCAGTGCTCTATGCAAGGGCTTCGGGAGCCAGCACACAAAGGACATGTTATAACTCCTGAGTGAGCCCATAGGTAGAATTTTCCAAGAAAGACACCTTTGTTCACAGATGTCCACTGCAGATGGAGGTTGTGTGTGAGGTGAGGGGGAGGGGCCAGGTGGGTCAGAGCCAGGGCATCCTGCTCAGGCATCCAGGCATGCCTCAAGGGGAGTTGTGTCTCCACTCTGGAGTGCTGGATGCTGGCCACAGCTGGATGCTTTCCCTGCTGCTTTCCTGAGCAGGGCTGGTGCTCATGAAGGGAGACCTTGTGCTTGGAAACTATGGAGAGAATCCAGACAGAATTGGCCCTGAATGATGGAATTACTGTTGATCTGCATCAGCTCCAGGCCTTTACACATTC
>PVHP010021043.1:0-29882 GCA_004024765.1 Zapus hudsonius | reverse complement strand
TGCTAGTATTTGGCACACCTTCCTGCCGCTGTTTGCAGTGCTGTGGCAGAGGTGATGTCCAGCCCTCTGCTCATGCCATCGCTTTCCCTGCCAGAATGGAGTCTCCCCTCGAGTCCGTAAGCCAAATAAACCCATTCCTCTACAAGCCGCTTTTGCTTGGGTTCTTTCTGCACAGCAACAAGAAAGCTGACTGCAACACAACCCAATAAATTTTTTTAAAAGTTTTACTGAACACAATCATGTACATTCATTTGTTTAATATTTTATTTATTCGTTTTCAAGCAGAGAGATGTGTGTGTGTGTGAGAGAGAGAGAGAGAGAGAGAGAGAGAGAGAGAGAGAGAGAGCGAGAGCACCAGGGCCACAACTTTGTGGGTGTGGCTTATGTGGTCAACCCAATAATTTTGATAGTATAATTTTTATTGACAATTTTCAGACATGTCCACAATATGTTTGACCATGGAACCCTCCCATTTTCATCATGTCTTCCTCCCCCCATGTCCCTTCCACATAACCACTTCTTTTTATAACTAATTTTTCCAGTTTTATGACTTTGTTTTAATTTGCTTTCCTCAATCATCCATGATGACATGCTGATGGACCCGGCAGCTGTGAGGTCAGGAAGGCCTTGGCCACTTTGTGAACACAACCCAGAGACCCTCCTTCCTCCTCCCTGTCCTCTGGTTCTTCCATTCTTTCTGCCATTTCATCCACGATACTTCTAAGAACTCAACTCTCATTTCTCAGAACTCTGATGAGTTTCACCTCTCCCCAGTGAAATGGAGTGAGACCCCAGACCCAAAATCAAACAGACACTGAAAGGGCTGGAAAGTCAAAAGGAAGCTTTATTCAGATGACTGGCGGAGGCTAACTCTACTCAGGAGAGAGTCAGCAGCCAGTTCTGGCAGCTCAGGGCTTATAAACAAAAATCCACATCCTTTGCTGCATAGAAAGAGCAAGCTTGTGGACAGAATCGGCAAAATCAGTTATTTACCAGTCAGCACCCTACCTATTTTGAAAATATTTTTTTTAAATCTCAGAAATGATTATCTTTGGGGGTAAGACCCAGTTTTTGAAAATTACAGTAAATATAACATTAACCATATGGTCTTGACCTGGTCATGGTCTGCTACAAATAAATTGTTTTCCTTACTTGGAGAATGACCGTTGGTTTAACTATTTCACCAGTAATTACTCTCATAAAAAGTAAGCTTTTCTGATCAAAGGTGTGAATTCCAGCAACCCCTCTCAGGAGGGCCCTCAGTGGAATGGGGAGGGGGGAGAAGGGGAATGCACAAAGTTTCCATAATAATAATAATAAAAAGCCAAAGAAATTTTGGTTTGATCAATGGAAGAAGGGCATTGTTACTGCATTAGTTATTTCTTGCCAAAACCTAGGGTAAGATAATGAGGCAAATTCTAATTTTTTTTGTTTGATTGGCGCTGCCGTGCTTCTTGTGCTGGATTCAACATTTGTGCACCTTTCATCTATATCCTTATAAATGCATCCCTTCACCAAAAAGAGTTGCATTTCCTGCTTAAGTGTCTCTTAGGAAAGTTTGCAGCTTCCCTGGCTTCCACAGTGCGGGGCTCTTGATAGGCAGATGTAGTTAATAAATGTTCATTGAACATCAAAATCATTGAATTACTATGAAGCTAAAGAAGAAAATCAATTAAAAAGGAAAAGGAAGTTTAATTCCCCCAGGGAGATTTTTACAGCCCAAGGGAAATATCCATTCTGGAGTGGAGCTCTTTCAGGCAGACTGCCTGGGGTGTGGTGATAAATACGTTCCTTAAGTTGCCTTTGTTGAGCTGTTAGCAGCTCACCAGGTGGTTGCAGCTGTGGAGAAATATTTAGTTCTTTCCTCTGTCTGGGTAGCAGTCCTTCAAAGAGTGACAAGGAGGCACATTTCCCCATAGTTTACAGCTTTCTGCTTAATAGGTTTTCCAGTGGGAGGGAGGGTTTCTAGTTAGTCCACATTTAGTTAATGCTATTTTTCTCATTATCCAATATGACTAATTTAAAGTGTCTTAACTTTTAATCAAATTATCTTTGTACCAAGCATAAGTATTCTTCCAAAGGCACAGTTTCCTATTTCTCAGCTTATTCAACAGCTGGAAATCAAATTTCCTTTTTATTTTTATTTATTTATTTATTCATTTTCAAGCAGAGAGAGAGAGAGAGAGAGAGAGAGAGAGAGAGAGAGAGAGAGAGAGAGAGCACACCAGGGCCACCACCTTGTGGGTCTGGCTTATGTGGGTCCTGGGGAATTGAACTGGGGGCCTTAGGCACTGGAGGCAAGTGCCTTAACCGCTGAGCCATCTCTCCAGCCCTCAAATTTCCTTTTTAAATTGTGGACTTAGCTCGTGTTATTGATCACCAGGATCCTTCTAGAGCCATCCAATGACACACTATTCCCTGCAAAACACTGGACTGTGCTTTCCTCCTTTCTTTCAGCTTTTCCTTCATCATTCCTCAGTCTCCAGATTCCTTATCTTAATCTCCACTTGTTCAAATCTATCATTCCAGAAATTCTGGTCAAATGCCGCTTGTCCTTGAAGCTTAATTGATTCCTCTTATTGACAAGGGATTTTTTTTCCTCCTTTTGAAAAGTCTTCCCAGAACATGTGCTCACATTTGGATGTGATTTTCTCTTGTGTAGTCTGTTTCCACCTGTTTCTTTCTTTGGATTCCTCTCTGATTTATCTGGCGCTCATTCTGAGATCCAACAAGCATCCATTAGCTGCGTTCTATACAAGAACTATTTCCAGGCAGTGAGAAGTCACAGCAAACCAAACGGGGGAGAGCTCTTGCCCTCAAAGAGCTTCCCATCTGGATTTCACATTCAGTACTTCACAATGGAAGCTGAAATGACTCCAGGTTGACAAGAGTAGGATGAATACACCTTACTGCAGGAGCCTTGGTCATGCTTATTCTTGGATGTCCCCTTGATGATCAGTGTCTGTAGATAAGAAGCGACCCAGTATGACTCGATGAATAGTAACTGACATTTACAGATTTCATCATGGTGATAACATTCTCCTTCAGTCCTTACTGCAAGAATGTAAGATATGGATTATTAACCATATTTTAAAGCTCTAACTTGAGTTCCCATGCTCAGGCATTTATACTACAAAGCACTTCGTGAATGGCCAAATAAGCCTTATAACAGTAAAAACTGAAAATCTACATGAATGTATTTGACAGGTCAAGAGTCTGCAGAGACAACCCCTCCCTTTGAGTGGGAGGTGTCTTGCTAGGGTTACAACCTAGGGGCTAAGACTGACTGGTCAGGTATGAACCAATCAGCTGTCTCTCTGACTCACCAGGGGAAAACTTAAATTAACTTCCTTAGAAGAAAGCCCGCCTCTTCCCCACATGGCAGGCCTGCAGAAGGATCTCTGAATCTCCAGGTCTTAGAAAGGTAAGGCCTACCCTACCCCAGCCAATGGCTGGGGTGGGGAAGGCTCCAGACTTTTTCCCTCATGAACCTCTCCTTCTCATGATGGGAGCTCCCTGTTATCTTTTCTTCTTCTGCTTATTTAGCTGCATAGTATAAGTTCTGTTAAACTCTCCATGTTTTCTCCCCACACTGGTGGCTGGAGAACTCTGTACCTCCCTATGTTCCCTTAAATAATAAAGTCTCCCACTATACCTTAATATCTTGTTGTCTATGATTTTAATTCTCTAACTTTGTAGACAAGAACTCGGGTACTCCTTAACTTTGGTGTGCATTGGAATTTTTGCTGGGTGTTATCTAAATTCTAACCCCCAGGTCAGCCCATTACAAGTTGTCAATAAATCAGAAGTTGCATAAGTCAAACATCATTATCTCCCAACACGCCAAACCTAGGAAACCTAACATATTTGCAATTATTTGAAAATAAGCACCAGTGACATTTATCCAGATGTGTTCAAATCTTTGCACATAGAAAGGGTAACGAAAAATAGAATTAAAAACTTCTGACGTAGCTATCCTATGTGATAAAGATTAATAGTCAGTGGTGTTATTCAGATTTGCATTTATAAAATGAGATGTTAATATTCCAGCAATAATATCTATATTTTCAGCTTTACATTAGAAAGTGAGTCATTGAATTAGTTGGCAGATATGACAGTACTGTAAGCCTTCGGGGTTAAGAATATTCTTCTGAATGACTCATAGCTGTTGACACCGTCATTGTCTTCACCCTACCCTCCACTTCTGTCCTCGAAGCTAACCCTTACTGTTCCCTTTAACTACTACTCAAATGGGTCCCAGGAGTCTGTGTGACACCTCATCTTCTGTAGCTGTTGGTAACAGAAACTGGAAGAATGCTTCTGCCTGAGCTCGATCCTTCCCAGAGCCAACGCCTGAATGTGGAGTCCATAACTGCAAGCACGCTTAGTTAGCTTCCTGGTACAACCGACTCGTGTGCCAGAATCAGCCTGGGCCTCCTGTTTCCTGAGGGCACACTTCCACAGAGATGCTATGGCTCAAAAGCCTTCCATGACTCCCCTGCATGGAGAATCTAAGCAACACACAGACCCTATTTCTTTATTTCTTTCATTTTTTTCTGTACGTGTATATGTGTGAGATGTGATGCATGTTTATATGTGTCTGTGCATGTGTCTAGCACACGTGTGTGTGTGTGTGTGTGTGTGTGTGTGTGTGTGTGTGTGTGTGTGTGTGCCAGATGTCTGGGGCAAGTATTTTCCTCTATTGCACCTTATTTATTAAGACAAGATCTGTTACTGACCCAGGGCTTACTGGATTTGGCTAGTCCCGCTAGCCAGCTTGTCTTGGGTGTCTCCTGTCTCCACCCACTCCACTCCCAATGCTGAGATTACTGGTATACCCCACCCCACCATCATTTTATGTGCATGCTGGGAATTTGAACTCAGCCCCTGTCCCTTGCAAGGGAAGCACTTTACCGGCTGAGTGAGCCATCTCCCAGCCCTACCTGGCTCTATTTCAGTAAATCTTTACTTTGTTAAGAAAGCAAGTAACCCCTGCCTTACCCCGAGGTGTTCTTCATCTCCTCGTTTCTCTCAGTGGATCATGGGCCCTATGCTATGTAAAATGTACCATGTGCCTTTCCCTGCTTACAAATCACTTTAACTCCTTTTGTGGGGAATGGGATGTGAGGGGAGAAAGTGAAGAATGAAGAAGGACCAGGCATGGAGGCCCACACCTTTAATCCCAGCACTCAGAAGGCAGAGGTAGGAGGATCAGCATGATTTGGAGGCCACCCTGAGACTACTTAGTGAATTCCAGGTCAGCCTGGCCTAGAGTGAGACCCTACCTAGAAAAACCACAGAAGAAAAGAAAAAGAAGGATTGGGTGGGAGATTGGCTGAGAAGAAAAGGTCCCTAGAACGACAGGCACAGCATCTGACTCATGATGTAGAGAATCCTTTTTTTGATCTGAATTATAATTTGATTTCATTGTAAGTACTATGAAATGTCTCCCTCGATCGTGTGTGCATGCTTCACTAACTACTATGGAAGAAGACACAAGAGACAGCTCAGGGCCTCGGAGGACTTCCTGTGGTCAGGGCCCTGAGGAGCTGTGTTCTCACAGGGCAGCAGCCTGAGCAGAGGAAGGCCTGGCGCACGGGGCAGCTCATCGAGCTCAGGCTCAGTTGGAGCTGCCAGCTTTCCTTCTTTAGTGGCTTTAGTCTCTGCTCTGATAACAGAAATCAAAATCCATTCTTATCTTCTCAGCTGTATCTATTGATGTTCAATGACACAGTCCCACCTTCCAGCCCCACTAAACATATTACACCCCTCAGGAATATTGGCCTCCGTTTTGTCCTTTGTAGATGGAGCAGAGAGATAATTGCAGTAAAATATGTTATTTTATGATAGGGTAACTCTATTCATATCTTCCCCCCTGGGGTGTGTGAACTCACAGTAAGTGGAGACATCAGTGTGATACCACACAGGCATTTCTTCCGTTGATTGTTTGTAAGATAAACCCATAGGCTTTTAACTCCATTGCTGTGCCTATTGGTGTTCTGAGGGTGACATATTGAATGAACCCACCTACTCCTAAAGTAAATGTTAGAAGTGTCAGGAAATGTTCCCCAGACCTTCACACAAGGAAAGCGCTTGGTGTGAATAAAAGACCCTCAGAGCCCTTGGGAGGATGAGTTCCCTGGAAGAGAACTTCTAGATGGTGTTTAATTTCCTTAACTGCTCTAACTGCTGGTGCCACACCTCTGAGAACTGCCACACAAAACACCTTGCACGGCAGGATCAATATTGCTTCTGGAGACTTTTGTCTTAAGAGCGGCCCAAAGGTCTGGGATGTGATCCTCAAGGAAACCTGAAAATCCTTTCCCTCCATTAATTATAGACCCGATCAAAGTTGTCTGGGCTCATCACTCCCACCAGTTTTTTTTATAATAATGTTGAAACAAACTAAAGGTATACCAAATTATTTTCTTCCTATAGGAGAGCCAGCATAGAACACTGAGCTCGCAATAGATAGGCACACTGATGTCTGAGAATAAGTCGTCCCATCTCCTCACAGTCTCAACTTTTCCAGACAAGAATCTGTGAACTCTGAAGACCGTCTGACCCGGATCACACTGGGGGAGGTTATGGTCTGTTGTCTTCAGTAATATCCCTGATCTCCTAAAGCGCTCCAGGCAGTGATCCACGTCCTCGATCATGGATGGGCTGTCTTCAGCCTCCATCATTGGGTTTGGGTGGCACTGTTTGTGGCTCCTCTTACAAATGCAAAATTAGAGGCTGGGAAGATAGACAACTGACCACACACACACACACACACACACACACACACACACACACACACACTCATGGCAAATAGGCAAGTGTGAGCCCAGGAAATCTGAATCCCTGTGCCCAATTACACTTTTCTAAAAACAAAACAAAAAAAAAAAACAAGTTTTTTCAAACTTGACCTTCCTTGCAGCATAAAAATTCATGTGGATATTGCATAGGACATATTTGTTTTTTTTAAAAAAACTTTATTTCATATTCTTCTTTTTAATGAACATATAGAACACTGCTTTAATTGTTCTTTAAGTGTTCAAAATTTTGATTTGAAATAAAGAATCTAAAGTCTGAATGTCATTTTTTAAGAATGACATAAATACATAAGCACACACTTGAAAGTCTGTGATGGATAATTGTGATCTATAAGTGTGTGTCCCCTCACAGTTGACCATTGGGTATAGACTGTCTTATAAAGCAAGGCAAGGGTTTTAGCTCTTTGTTAATGGCATCCTCAATATGGGAGATAAATCCTTTAATCATCAACTGAACTGTAATTCATCCAATCCCACCCACTCTGTTCCCAACGTTGGCTCAACTCTAGGTCATTCACTGGGCACTGCTGCAATTTTGTTGCTTGTTTAATTAATCTTCACCTTTGGGCTTTGGTTTCGGCCTCATTCCCTTGAAGACATTTTCTTAACCCTCTGAATGGGCAGGAAACACTGTCCCTCAGGGTTCTCACACATCCTCTGCCGCTCCATCTAGCACTTACCCCTTGGTGTTGAAAGTGAAGAGTGGACTTCATCTCTCATAACATTAGAATTGCTCAGAGGGGGAGCACAATGTCTTTTTTTAAATATTTTATTCATTCATTTTCAAGCAGAGAAATAGAGAGAGAGAAGACCGGCGTCACCACCTTGTGGGTCTGGCATATGTGGGTACTGGGGAACTGAACCTGTGGCCTTAGGCACTGGAGGCAAGTGCCTTAACCGCTAAGCCAGCTCTCCAGTCCCACATGATGTCGTATTAACCTTTCTTTTATAACTTATACTTTCTGAGTGTCAGACCTGCATGGAGGCCATTCACAAAGAAGTGCAGAAGACAGAATCAGTCTTCCTCCCTTTTCTATTGGTTCTTGTCTCAATGCCCATCAGTCGGAGGAACTCGAGTAACGTGAGAGGAACTTAGTAAAGTCACTGTTGACCAAAGGACCACTATGACTCCAGCAATGCTCTTGAGTGGTCAGTCACCAAAAGAGGGAGACAACAGAACCTCAGATGAAGAAAGGTCTCTGCAGAGGTCTGAGTGATGTTCCTGCAAAGATCCAGGACCTTCCACATACCCTCAGGAGGCAGGTTTCTCACCCCTTTGTTTCCTGGGAGACTCTACCCAATACTCCAAGGTAGCTAAACACTACTAGAATCTAGAGAGAGAAGGAGATGACTTCTAAGGGCTGCCCCTCATCTCCCAGGCAGAGATCTAGCCACGTCCTCTGGAGGGCCACAGCACAGCCTGGTTCCATTTCCCACTAGATTCTCCTACTCCTAGCTCACCTTTAAGTTCCCCAGAACCATCATGATTATCTTAATCAGAGCAGTCACTCGCTCTCAGCTCCAGACCACATGAGACTCTTGCCTGGATGCGAGAAGCAGTCCTCATGATGTGAAAGATTGGTAGCTCCCATGGGTGTGCTTCCAAAGGCTTCTTTCTGGTCCTCACACCCAGCTTTCCACAGTGGGGAGACACATGTCCCATTGTGTTCTCCCGTCATCCAGAATTTCTGTCACAGTTATTGTCACCCTTCACCCTGTGGTATTGTCTCATCTGTGCAGAATTCCCTCCTGAATATACCCTACCTCTAACCTCTGCTCACTTGGCTGACATTTCCATATGAAAGTATCTTATAATCGGATCTATTTTTGGATGTTTTGCTTTTTATTTATCTCAGAAATTTAAAGGTGTATTTCTAAATAAAAATAAATACACAGAGTTCTCATTTTTTGTTTATCTTTGGAAATTAGAAGAATACATTCTAATATATTATCTTTGACTATCTTCAAGTGTACCCAAACCATTTTTTGCCTCTTTATCAAAGTTTGATTTAATACGCTATCTTATAAGACATAGGTCAAAACAAATATCTCATATAGAGCTGGAGACTTACTCTATGATACATTTGCAAAGCAGGAAAGGTAAGTGAGAAAAAAGGTAATTCTTGGTCAGCCACACTCCATTGGAAGCCTCAAGTATGAGGCTGATTGGGACCATGTGGTCTGTGCCACAGTTACATGGAGAAATAGAGGGAAAAGTTTATAGCCTTTTTGACTTTCTCATTGTTTTCTCTTTGATCAATAACTCATCAGCAATTTAACTTCCATGTCGACTCCTCCCAACACTCCAATGTGGAGCTGGAAATCATGTTTAGCATCTGAGATGCAAGTCTCTCATGGAGAACAGCTCAGCGGGTAGTGTTTACTGTGGAATCATAAAGGCCTGGGTTTGGATTTCCAGCCTGCTATGTAAAAGCCAGGTGTGGTGGCACCTGCCCATAATCCCAGTTCTTGGGCGACAGACACAAGGATCCTTGAGGCTTTCTGGCCAAATGGTGAGCTCCAGGGTCAGTAAGAGACGATCATGTCTCAAAAATAAATAAAAGAATGAATGAATAAATAAATAAATAAACAAAGCAGAGAGAGCTTGAGGAAGACTCCAATGTTCACCCCTGGCTTCTGCATGCATGCCCACACAATGTGAGCATGGGTACAGACATGGCAGACATACAACTTACATATACACATGTAGCAACCAGTAAGGATGATGGAGGTGCAGCCTAAATTCACAATACAGCAAGAAGTCACAGCTTCTCTGGAGACTTATGTCTTCCCAGGGTGACTTAACTAATGAAGACCTAGGTACTCTGGAACAAAGGAAGGCCAGGCAAGGATTTGACATTAACCTTAAATTAGCAAAGGTATGTAGCAGGATTAGATGAAGGAAGAGGGCGTGCAGGTTAGAATCCTAGCTTAAACTCTTTGTCAGTTAACTGTCGAAAGAAATAAGTCTGGATAACTTTGGAACAGAAGTCTTTTTTCCTCCCATGAAATCTCATTTGATGGCATCATAAAATAGCTAATATTCAAATGCAATCACTTATTTGAAACAAGAGACATAAGCCATACATTTTTTTAGGGTGGAGGACAAAGATACCATCACCTTTAAGATGGAATTATAAACACAACTATGTCTTCGAAGTCCTCTTTGATGAGGCATGAAGCCCTTCTGGAGTTCATTCATCCAACATTCATGTGTACTGTTGACCCAGTTCAAACTGGAATTGAAGTAAACAACATAATTAGTGTGTTTTTAGAGTAAGATCTCAAGAGAAGATGGATTTTCATTTAAAATTACTTCAATTAATATTCTTGTCATGTCAAGAAGAAAATGACAAATGAAAAATGTAACTGTGATGAACACCCATAAAAATATTTCAGATGAAGGAACACTTCTTTTGAACACTTCTTTTTAGAAAAATTTTAAATTTATTTATGACAGAGACAGAGTACGGGCATACCAGGGCCTCTTGTCTCTGAGAACAAACTCCAGATGCATGCGCCACTTTGTACATCTGGCTTTACATAAGTACCGAGGAATCAAACCCAGACCATCAGGATTTTCAAGAAAGAATCTTTCACCATTTAGCCATTTCTTCAGCCCTCAAATGGAAAAACACTTACTAAAGAAATCTTTGCTCCGTTCCCAGGGGGTTCATGTAAATTACAACCTCCCCACACAAGTCAATCCTAATTATAAAAACATCTTGTATTTTGGAAATATTTAATTTTTGAGAATAAAAGGATTATTAAGAAAATTTTAGAAATAGATTTCACATTCGGTATTTCTTAAGAAGTAGCTAATATTCTTGAAAGTATTTCTTTTAAGAATTCACTTCAGGCTTTATTTGAAAAAGTTTGCATCCTAGGCATTGGTACGGTAGTTTCATCTTTGGCGTGCGTAATATGCCGTCAGAAAGGATAACGAAGTCGAGGACATCACTCTTTCTCTCTGAGGCATCGTGAGACAAATGCAAACCGAGCCAGACAGAGAGACAGAACTCCATAATACCACAGATGCAGTCATACCCAGGGTTTCCTACAACCATGTTCCCCAGCACCACCGAAACGCTCATACCCTCCTTCCAGGTGTCTTCTGCAGGGTTCCATGCATCTGACATGGCACCTGGAAAGTCAGGCACAGGTGAGGGAATGGCCAATTCTCCCCATCGCAAAACGTTTTCCTTGCTTGACTTCTAAGATGCAAGATGATCTACAAGTGATTGATTTCCCTTACTGTCTTAGTGATGGCTTCTTCCTCATATATGTGTCTGTCTGTTTCCCCGGTGAATCTTTGTCTACTTTCAAATACCTTGGTATATTTTTCCAATGCCATCTATAAAGTATTCTTTTCAATCTGGAAATTCTTTAATGTCTGCATGCAGTTGACACAAGTATAAGTTTTTAAGGGGTAGCCTAGGCTGACCTTGACCTTCTGATTACCCTGCCTTCTCTCTTCAGCAATTCCCCAGCAATGTAGGTCACAATAACTCACATTGATCACATTGATATTTTCTTTTGTCTGAATGGCCTTTAGGATCTCCATCCCACACCGTAAAGACATTTTGGTCTTTATCAGGCCACAGCAGAATATTTATCGCTCATGTAAAAACCTCTTCCCTCGCTTTCTGCAGTAAGTTGAGCTCTTCTTTGAGGAGTCGATCAAAGAGTTCTAGTCTCTTCCTTCTTAATCTATACGTAAATATCAATGTTTTAACCTTTAAAACCATAATTCCAATCATTCTTTTTGGTATGCATGCCCTGTCAGTGGTCCACAGGGCCATCCTAACTTCTCAGATGCTGTCTCACTGACCCACTGAGTATATTTTCCACAGAGTTCTAAGTCACTCCCTCCCCCTTCCATGTCGCTATCATTCCTGATCAGAACAGAAGAGAGGAGTTCATTCCTGTAGCCACCATCTCTCTTAAGACCTGACAAACAAGTAAATGTTGAATTTTTTTCACATTTCTCCTGTTCACTTAAATTTTCTGGGTAGTCTCTCTTTTTCTAGACGGCTTATTAACTTAGAAGAAATTTTAGTTGATTGTGATTTGCACGTCACATGTAATGCCCAATGAGAGGATCAACTATATATCAACTTCTGGCTAGACGTTTTCTCCAAGGTACCAAGAGTATGTTGTTACTGGACATTTCAAGACCATAATTGGAAATGTTTTAACTTAGTGTTTTGGTCACACTTGGTTCACACACTGTGTGAGTTCCAGAATTTTTCTCCTCTTTGACAAATATGTATACAATTCAAATGAATGCAGGAGATTTACTTAAATAAATTGATCAGGGAATCCTTTCTAAAGCCATCATCCATTGGCTAAGTGACTCATCACTCAATAAAATGTCCTATTGTAAATGCAATGTTTCCACTTGGGAGTTTACTTCACAGAGAGGCACCTGCATCATTGAGCTTTTAAGCTTAAAAACCTGTTTGGGGCTTGATTGTTCTCTTAGGAATAAAAAGGTTGATTAGAATATCATGGTATATTGGTTTTATAATTGATACATTTTTGTGACTGATCCCCCCTCAGTTGACTTTTCATGAGTCATATTTTCACATCTTGCCTCTCATCCTTAACTGGCATAAGTTAGCAAACAATCAGCTTTTTGCTCATAGACCCACAATCCTCAATTCCAAGTGACATGAAGCTGACATCCAAGGCAAGGCCCAAGGAAACCCTTGCTACACTCAGGAAGACCTACTTGACTTTTCTAAATTAAGACAAAGGAGCATCTAGGGGAATACAAACTCAGGGCTGGATAAGTGTGGAGAAAGTATTAAGATAAACCAGACCAAACTCATGTGATTCACTCAGAGGACCAGGTCTTTAGTGAATCAGCAATGTTCACTCAGAGGACCAGGTCTTAACTGAGTCAGCAGTGTTCACTCAGAGGACCAGGTCTTTGGTGAGTCAGCAGTGTTCACTCAGAGGACCAGGTCTTTGGTGAGTCAGCAGTGTTCACTCAGAGGACCAGGTCTTTGGTGAGTCAGCAGTGTTCACTCAGAGGACCAGGTCTTTAGTGAGTCAGCAATGTTCACTCAGAGGACCGGGTCTTTGGTAAGTCAGCACAAAGAACCTAAGAGTTTTCTACAAGTTTATAAGGTTGGGTGAAACCTAGGGCAGGGTCATGTTGAATATTATCATTGAAGTTGTATTCCCTTCCATGGGGAGGGTCCAGATGAATATCTATGGTGGTTAGCTCTGAGGTTATATGTGGATACCCAACCTGGATGTTCAGCATCATTAAGCTACCCATTATGAAGAGTATCTCCAGGTCACTTATAAGAACTGATATATTTGTTCTATAAAAGATTGTTTATGTGTTATTTAGAAATGATCAAAGTCTTATAAGTTCAGTCCAGATGAGCCACATGTCACACAAGACAATGGATTCATCTATGCTGTAGGTTATAATTGGTCTTTGGGGCCAACTAGAGAATGAATGGGGGGGATGAGTCCCGGAACCCTTGAAAGCCTTGATATCAATTTTCTTCTGCAAGAGGGGTCTTATGGTGGGACCACAGTCCCTGAGTTGGGAAACCTAAAATTAATAGGAATGATTGGATCCCTAGAACTTCCGCAGACAAGGCTGAGTAATTATCCTAGGGTATTATATATGCTTGTGCAGGCTGATCAACTGATTACAGTCTTCCTAATCTCAGAAGCCTACTAAATACTTTATTGAATCAAATAGAAAGTTCTAGGTTAGGTGAACTAAAACCTAACTTAATTTATTAAAAATAAGGATCAATCCTCTAAATAAATCTATAGCCTTTAGCTAACTTTTAAAGCGAGTTCTCATGAAACAAAGGAGAGGTGAGGTCCCATTGAGGAAGGACCCAGCACTCTACCAGAAATCAACACTTACCCTTTCTCCCAGACTTGCCCAAAGGTCTGACAGTATTTGACTAGGGAAATTGGGCTTTAAGTAAGAAGACCTAGTCCCAAATTCCACAGACTCTGGACCATGAAGCTGAAGTGACACTGATCTCTGGAGACCCGAAAGGTCACTGAGGCTCTCTGTGAAGAGGATGCTGAAGGAAGTTGCATGAACCATGGTGATTTCCACAGTTTCCCCTTTGGGTACCTGAGCTCCTCCTGAGCAGTGCCTTCTGCTGTTCTGAGATCCTTTGCTCTTGTCAGAATCTACACCGTGGTTTCTGGACCTGTGGGGTGAGGATGATTATAACAGAGATGATCACTTGGAAGTCATCAGAGCTGGTTCAGGCTTAGAAAGAAGCCAGCCAGAACCATGTTGTAGCGTGGAACGGGGCACATCAATCATTGTTCTGCAAGGACTGCAGAAGAGGAAGCTGGTGCCCTTCCATCAAGGGTCCCGCTTGGCTGTGGAGAGACCGATGGTTCTGGAGTTTGGCAGTGGATTGCTGTCTGTCTAACCAGGGGAGCCTTCTATTTCAGCAGCTGTCCACCAGATATGGATCTGATGCATGCACAAGCCACGTGTGACCCAGACCTGCTGTATAGCAGTTGCTTTGCAGGGGGTTTTAGGACTGTCCCTCGGAAGGACTGTTCCTCGGATCCATTACGCCTAGCAAAGGCAGTTTCTTTCAAGCTGTCAAACCCAGAAGTACATTTTGCAATGATACTGAGGTAGAGGAACTCCCCCATCTAGTCATAATTTGGCTCATAGAGCTCTTGGGCACCTTTCCTTTGGATAAGACATCACACACGGCTCTATAGAGCCCATGCCATTAGGTGGATTCAACCTAATGACAAAAATTAACTGATGTAGAGTTACTGTTTCTGATGGTGGAAAATATATCCAATTAAACTTCAAGGGTCTTGCTCATTGAAAATTCTACAATTCCACTGGTATGTGGGATGGTGGGACAGGAAGGACTCTGGGCAGAAGAGCTGCTCACAGCCGTCTGTGTCCTCTGCTTAGAGGAGGTGTGGTCTAAATGAATAGCTTTGGGCCTAAGCTGGATATTCAGGGGCTCTTAGGAAACAGGATTGAAAATGAATTACAAAGTAATTTTGAAGGGTTTGGGGCTCTACTTCTTTAAGCGGGAAAAATGAGATATTAATGTTCTTTCTGAGCATTTGTCCAAGGGCAAACTCCAAAAAAGAAGATTGTAATGGTCACTGAGATACAATGTCCCTTTCTGCACATGGAAGTCAGCCCCTTCTGGAACAGCTCTGCTCTTGCTCAATGTGATCATAAACAAGAGTCCAGTGTGGAAAAAAAGAAGTCAGTATGTATGGATTTCCCATCATGGACGTCCACTCACCACAGTGTCCCTGGCTTTAGTCCATGTTAAGGACAGCTGCTTAGCTCTGAGGTTGACTCTTTGATGATATTG
Source organism: Zapus hudsonius (assembly GCA_004024765.1). NCBI lineage: Eukaryota > Metazoa > Chordata > Mammalia > Rodentia > Dipodidae > Zapus > Zapus hudsonius. The sequence goes on along the minus strand of PVHP010021043.1, from coordinate 14,707 downwards.
GAATACTACTTTGTTCATGTAAGAGGCATCTTTTTTTTTCTTATCGGAAGACATGTTCACTCCAGATACAGCTTTGCCTTCCCATGATTTTCCCCAAATTATCATGTGTGGAGTCATACATGTCTAAGTCATCATCATGGTACCGAACATAGCATTGATTTCAATCTGAGAAGTTAGCTCACAGAAGAGAAAGAGTGGAAATTGGACTATATTCATGGAACTTCGTATTTATACCATGTTCCACAGGAACCTGAGAGACAGGCTCGCTAGAACAGTGGAAGGGTCTTCTGAGAGGGAGTTTTCCTCCCAGACATGTGTTACTTTGAAGGCCGCAACCTATTCCTTGTCACCATCTCATGGATGGCACTTTTCCTGAAAGGCAGGATCAGTTGGCTCACAAATCACAGTGAAAAAGAGATTTTATCATCATTTCTTCCATGCACTAGTACCAAAAATATTTATTTCCTGTTTCCTTGACCCTGACGATGTGGTCTGCTGGTTCAGAAGTCCACATTCCAGAGGGACAGATGCTTCTACCTGAATAAATGTGATTCTGTTGAGCTTAGAAGTTCCGATTGTGACACAGCCACATGAAGCCCTTCATGCCCCTGAGTCAACAAAGGAGGCCTCAGAGTGTCCCAGAGCGTGATTGATCTGAATCACCATGAGGACACTGGGCAGATACTGCCAAGTGAAAACAGGAAAGGGAATGTCTGATGGACAAAAGATTTAGATTGCCTTTTAGAAATGCCGTGACCTGAATCAAAGCCACTGGAAAGCTCCATGAACCCAATCCAGACAGGGTGAGGGTTACGGAAGAACATGTTAAAATTCAAAGAATATGAATTCTATAGACTGCATCCTTCAAATTTGGAAATTTTGTTTTTCCCAGGCTAGAGTTATGCAGTGCAATACATTTTCTCAAGGATAGGCAGTAGAAGGAGCCACGACTTCCAGGATGCCAAGTCGGCCCAACACCAAGCAAGAGATATTGCATACTGGATTCTCATGCTAAGCTATATTGTCCAGAAGGTTTGGACTGTTAAGTATATTTTCTACTCTTCATATCTTCAGTCATAAAGACATAACACCATTTAAGTCAAAGGTCATCTGCACATCCATATTTCCATTTATGCATGTTTTCATTTATGGAAACATTCTCAAAAATAAACTGTTAAAAATGAGCAAGATAATGATCACTGAGTGTCAACAAAGAACATATGCTTTGGAATCCAATGGAAGTCTAGAACTCAGCTCCTCCACTGAACAGCTCTAGAAAGATCCTCTCTGAGATGCAGAGCTTGCTAGTCTGAAACCTGCGTCTTACCATATCGTGGGCCTGGATGCTTTCTGATGGGTGGACATAATAGCTTTAGCCATTGTGACTGTTATCCTGTTATTCTAAGTGACCTCCTTCTGTCAGGAAAACCTATCTCTTTTCTCTCAGAATCCAATACATTATAGTTGTTTTTCGTGGTGGATATCCTATTGTCTGGCTTTCCCCCAGAGAATATTTCTTTCTGTAATACAGAAACCCAAGATCTCCAAGATTGCTGTGGAAAGGATCAAAGGCTGAACTATGAAGGAATGATCAAATCATTCCTTTTCTCTCACTGCTAACATCAACTATTATCTCCTTCACCCTCCTTGCCTACTGCTGGGCACTGACCTGATACTTTCGATGTTTCCTTTATCATAACTTCCCAGAGCCGCTTACTGGTCAGTGTACTGAATAATTCTTCCATTTAGCACCTACAGCCTCGCTTGAATTCCATCCCCTGGCAAAATGAAGATTTGCTGTGAACTCTAGCAGCCATCTGGATTATAAAACAGATGCCTTGTCACCTGAATCTTTGGGGAGGAATGGGATGGTTGCGTTTTTTTGAGACTGAGACCATAATGCCAATTTAAATGGGTGAGATGGTTTGCCCTGTATTCTTACTTATTCCATCAACAAAAGCACTTTACATTTTCTTGCAGGACTGAAAAACACTCTCTGGTTGAGTGACACCTTTAGGAAAACCAATATCTCAGTTCAGAGATTCCATTGCCAAGAAAGAAAGAGGAAAAAAATAAAAGCTTTAAAAACAAAGCAAAATAAATCTAATGCCTGTCTTTATGGAGGCTCTGGCCTGCCGTGTTTCAGCCCTGCACAAGCTAAACAGATTTAATTGCCTTTTCAGACGTCAAAAGCAGCCTGTCCAGAGGGGGACACAGGAGAGGAACTCAAACAGGGTTGTCTTATGTGGTCTCTGCTCCTGGAGCAATGTAGTCGTGTTTCCAACATTGTCAATTAAGCATATTTTTCTGCAGCAGAGATTCATTAAGACACAGTTGCCAACTTCATTGCCACTGCATTTTTTATTATCTACATTAGTTCTGGTTGAAGGACAATTTGGGGATGTTTTCATGGAGAATGAAGAAGACCTCTGGCAGGATGGTACTTCCAGCATTTGTTATATGACGCCAGCAGAGCAAACGGCTTTGTGACCTTAATGATGCTCTCTTATCTGCATTTAACTTAATCTGAACTGTTGAATATCTTTTCTCTTTCCTTCAGCAATATCCTTCCTCCACAGAGTGTGTACATAGACACCCAATGTATATTTATGACTCTGGCATCGAGGATGTGTTGCTAAGCATTAGAGACTGGATTGGGAATACACAGCAAATGACCAAAGAGATTTTTTAAATAAAATTTGATAAAGATGCCTAAATGAATCAAACCAGCTGCTATGCCCAGAATTTTATAGGAGTTCAATGCAGGGTGGACAAAAGAAACAGAAAACACAGTTAACTCAAAGTGTGGCAGAGGAAGTTCTGTCTGACTGCAGAGTGGACACCGCTGAAGAATTTTTGGAATATAAGGTAAGATATCTTTCATTTTTCAGTGCTTTCTCTGCCAAGCCCAAAGAAGAAATAAAAATACCTACGTACTATACAATTCTAACTATATGATGTTCTGACAAAAACATGCAAACAGTAAAAAAAAAACTTCAGGTCATGACACAGGATCAAGGCCATGGGGAGGGGGAGGGAGGAAGGAGAGATGTGGAGGCCCAGAGAAATGTTTTCAGGGAAACTGTTCTGTGTGATAAAGCAATGGTGGATACACACAATACAATTTTCAAATATCACAGAATGCCCAACCTGACTAAGAAAACAGCAATTTAAACTAAGGACACAGTTAACAACACACGGCTTGTTAATTGTGTCAAAAGTTCCTCACTTGATAATAGAAGGGTTGGGTGGTGGGTGGTGAGGGACTGTGTGAGAAATCCCTATTCCTTCTAAGCTATGAATGTGGAATGAGGTGTTTGTGGGTGTCAGCACTACTCTACACACTGATCAGTGCATCCATTCCTGCTATTTATCTCAGTGATGAGGTCAGTGTTGGAGGTCGACCTGTCTCAAGTTCTAGCACACACTTGAAAGGATTCGCACAGGTCACCAGGAACAGTGTCTTTCTTTTAGTCAGTCCCTTGCCTTAAAGAGGATGACTTAACAACCAAGCTTTGGAGTATGGCCTAGGAATGGTCTATGCATAGTATTCCATGATATTCTCAGGAGATGATTTTATGAGATGACCGACCATTGAAGGGTGTAAGTGAGATGAGCCCAGAATACAATTGTATGATCCTATCTGTTACACAGTTTCCAGTTTAACTCTTCCTCTAAAAGTGTGTCAAAGGGTCTCAGGACAGGCAGAGAAAAGGAACATTCTCACTCAGAATTTATTCCAGAATATATGTTGAGGTCTTGATTTCTTTCCCTTAGTGTGCTTCTCTAACTGGAACGTTAAATTCTTTTACTATGATTCACTCATATTAGAAATATGAGCATGTCATTTGTTTCCTAGAGATATCGGAAAAGTAAAAAAAAGGAAATTCCAATGTATATAAAAATACACATATCCCCAGAGCCACAACCTTCCTAAAACTGTCATGTTCCTTTTGAAAGGATTAAATATAAATGTCCTTTAGGCACAAGCCATGAAGGGAAATTGGGAGATAAATAACTCCTGCTTGAGAGGTGAATAACCAATGGAAAAGGAGAAAGTTCCATGTGGGACCCTGCTAAAAGGGGCATGGAGGATGTAGGGTTTTGTTGAGTCTGGCAGGCTTCTAGGACTGCCTCCTCCTTATAAGGAAGTTGAGGCAAAGTCTGAGGGCCCTTATAAATCTTAGCAATCCTGAACACTCCAGCCCCCAGGCAGGCCACAGCTGTCCCCTGAGACAAGCAAGCAATTCAAAGCCTAACTTAGCCAAGCTGCAATAACATACCTAAACAATAAGGTTACATTTCCTCTGCTGACATCACCATTCTATCCATGTCTGTATACATGTATAGAGTCACATAGGCCCCTCAATTTATCTATGCAAAATAGATATCCAAAGAATACTAGCCCCTACCAATCAAACTCATGAGATGCTCACAGATCTTGCCTCTACCAATCCCCTTGCTTCCTATGCTTCTACCTCTGACTTTTCTCTATATAAACAACTGCTATATATACAATAAAATGAGAACTGCCCACTGCCACGTTCTCCCGAGAGTCCCATCTCTCATCAGCTCACAGCTATTCCAAGCTTCTGATCACCCAGCCCCGTGGGCGAACAGGGAGTTGATGTGTGCTGCGACTCCCTAACTAACCCAGGGACCCAGAGTTCCACCCACAGAGTTGGGTGTAGCTCTTGAAATGACAACACGTTGCTCATTTGCAGAACGCTTACTCTGAAATAATTCTGCAGGCCTCCTAGCATTCAAAATTCTCCACGTGACCTTAAGATAATATTCTATCAGTCTGCCAAACACAGCTGCATAACTTGCCTACAGTAATAAACCATTAGGAGATTAAGCTAGGATTAGGATTTGACCTTAATCTTTTCTGTTTTGAGGTCCCAAAGTTGCAAAACTAAGGGTCATTGGCAAAAAGGTATGAAATAGACAACCCTAGAAATTTTCTGTAAGGAATTTTTTAACTCATTGTCATACTTGCAAAATACCTTGGACACTAGTGGGTGATGGGAGAAAAAATCACTTCTGGACCTAGGGAAAGTTTTGTGCCAATGTTTCTCAATCCACAAACTCACATGGCAATCCATGGAACACGGGGAAGGCATCTGTTCTGAGACTCGTCCTCCCTTCAGATTTGATGAGCCATGTCCTTGCTTTCTGTTCAAACTGAAGAGTCACTCAACAGGACGAGATTTCCTTTGACTCATCAGAACAGGGCAGAGTTAATAGGAGCACAGTGGTAACTCGAGTTGGCTTTCATCTCCGAGTGACACAGGTGCTTTGTCTTTTCTCATTCTCTGGTAACTGAGGTAAGGAATCAGGAATCCCAACTTTGCAGTTTCTAAGGCTCAAGGCATTCAGTACTCCCCGCACATAATTTTAGAATAAATTCACCTAGTTCTTGCAAAATCTGGATCTTTCACTGGGAACAGAATCTCCCTGTGGACACCTTCTACCTTGACCATGTAACATGGCTTTTCTGTTCACACAGGAGAGGAGAGGAAAGAAATGTTAGCAACTGAGGTGGGGTGGTAAACAATTACCCCATGACTGAATTCTGATAGATTGAAAAAGTCCAACAAGGGCTGGAGTTATGACTCAGTGGTTAAGGCTCTTGCCTGTCAAGTCTAATGAGCAGGGTTCAATTCCCCAGGACCCAGGTAAAGCCAGATACACAAAGTGGTGCATGCATTTGGAGTTTGTTTACAGTGGCTGGAGCCCTGGTGTGCCAATTCTCTGTCTGTCTGTCTGTCTGTCTGTCTGTCTTGCTGGCTGGCTGGCTCTCTTTCTCTTCTCTCTTTCTCTCTCTGTTTCTCTCTGCTTTCAAATAAATAAAACATATTTTTAAAAAAATTCCAACAGAACCTTCTGCTTTGAGGTGATGGATGAAGTACACATGACCATCATCTGTTTAGTCGGAGACACTGGTGAAATAAAGAGTGAGAACCTTTCTCAAAAATCAATGCATAACCCCGGAGTATAAAAATAATAACGATAACTATAAATAGGTTATCATTATGAACACTTAACAAAGTTACATAACAATGAATGAGGTGATAAACTCTTAGCGTCTTTTTTTGTGCAGGGAAATTCAAGCTAAGCACAGAATGACAGTGTATCTGTCTCTTAAATGGCTCAAATTACAATATTTAGCCATGTAAGTCATTGAGACAATAGGAGGCAACTGGAGGTCAATATTTCTAACAGAATCATAAAAAGCACAATGCTTCAGAAAATATGTTGGCCTTTTCTTACAAATATACACATATACACTCACAAATCTCCAAAATTCATTCTCTGAGCATTTAGGTGAGAAATATGAAAAAATAAGACCATAGAAAAATCTCTAGGTAAATGTCCATGGGATCCTTAAACTGGAAAGAGTGAAAATGCTTCTCACCAGTGAATTCACTCATCACCCACGCTTCATACGTAACAGGAAGCCCCACTCAGCGGGAAAGAGAGGAGAGGACAAAACTCAAAACCACTGACCACATTAATAACAGTGTAGAGTCCTAAGTATAGTCTCAGTGGCAGAAAATGAAAGAGAAGGAAATGCCATCCACCACAGTGACAGGAGGAGAATCAGTGTGGCCATAAGCCAGGCCTGAGTGAGTGAATAGAACTCTTCAAGGTGAGAAGAGAGAGCTCAGTGCCTGGCACTGAGGCGCCATCTCATAATAGCCATTAAGGCTTCAAGAACATTGTAGAGGGAAGAATATAAGAGCTTCCCCTCCCCAATCCCGGGAGCCACAGAAACTTCTGTCGTTGACAGAAGACACTGAGGAGACTCAAGGCCCATCTGAATTGAAAATAATGGGCCTTGGAGAGCTCAACACTTAGGAGATGTCCTCACACTCTCCAAGGCTTAGGGGACATTAACGAAGGGTGGGGGGACAGAAAGAACGTAAGAGCCACAGGGTGCAGAGGCTGTCTTCCAGGCAAAAACATAATGGTGTGTTCATGTGGAACCCACAGTGGTTACAGACACCCACATAAGACCAGCATGGTTTTGAGCCCATCAACATTTTGACATGGAGGATAGAGGAGGGCAAAGGAATGAGGCACCAACACAGAGGAAGGACTACTAGATCTAGAAGATTCCTTAGAAGAGGGCATGGGAAAAGGGGGCAAAAACAGAATAACAGAATGGGGAAAATCTCACACGTCTATGTGGTAAAGTTTCCAATCAAAGAAATGATGGGGGATCTTTAGGACTGACAGAGATATACCGTATCTTCACGATGGTGGTTCTTTCAGGCTAAGCCTTGTGATAAAACAGTAAATCATTTCTTACATTGAAATAAGCCTCAGTAACGATTTTAATTGTTTGAAAGTTTGTACATTATCATTAGTCACCATCACAGGGCGTTCTACCCATGAAAATCCCCTGATCTTCTTGTTTCCCTACATCAGGAGGCCTGCTTCCCGCAAAGATAACAGATTATACAATGATATCCACCCCAAGTCCCCCAGAACCTAAACAAGAATCAGACAACAATAGGAAGGGTTAAGCTTGAGATCAAAAATAAATATTGACTTCGACTATTTTCACAGGAATCTTTGGCTTTCCAACAAAGCACATGTACTCTAAATTTTTCTCATATCTAAGAATCCACGAAATAATTTTATGAAAGTGTATTCTAGAAGTCATTAGTAATAGGTTAACATGAAGTCCCACATTTGTTACAGATATAAATATTAGTATAAGGAAATATCCAGTGGTGAACACACCTAATAATACAAGAAATGTAATTATCATCCATTCTGGATATCCATCTATGCTCTGTCGGTTTGATCACTTGATAATGGATTTGGAATCTCTACACCCCATTCTTTTCCTTTCATCAGACCTTCATTTGTGGGGTGCCAAGTAGACAATATTGGATCTTAGGAAAGATTCCAGAACAGCTGCTTCTGCTGTTGTGAAGGCAGTTACAAACAGAAATCTCATCTTTGAAAGCTTGTGCACATCTTACCATAAATTTGGTTGACAATTAAGTTTATTGCTCATAATTACCCCTACAGGCACTTAGGGCTCACACACACACAAAAAAAGAAGTGACACTTTTGTGAATTATTGATAATAAAATTTGAAGAACTGTAAGTCTGAGAAACTTTTTGGAAATTACATTAAAGAATTCAGCCTGGTCTCTGTGGTCTGCAGCACAGACGCAAACTTCCTGAAGAGCTTGTTTTGACCATGGGATGCAGAAGTGCTGAGCGGTACAATTGCCAAAGGATATTTCTCTACAGGAGCCCCTGGATTGAGAGAACAAATAATTAAACTTGGACTATATGTTAACCCACTGCTGAGCCAGTGCTTAAATTTTGTGCCTGTTGTAACTCGGAATACAGAATACAGACTGCATTTACACAACTTAGTCTGCAGATCACACATACATATTAGATCAGTGTCACAAAACAGATCATGCTCTTTAGGTTTTTTTTTGTAAGTGTTTAGGTGCCCATGTGTGTGTGCATTTGCAAAATACTATACATTAGAATTTCACAAAAGTATTAAATGATGGTTAGAGCAAAATTCATAGCCTGCATCATTGATATTAGAAAAAATATTTATTTGTGTGTGTGTGTGAGTGAGAGAGAGAGAGAAAGAGAGAGAGAAAGAGAGAAAGAGAGAGAGAGAGAGGAGGTATGGGCTGGTGTGGCATACACACAGCATAGACACTCCAGCCATTGCAAACAAACTCCAGATGCATACACCACTTTGTGCATGTGGGTATCCATGGGTACTGGGAAATCAAACTCAGGTTCTTAGGTTTTGCAGGCAAATAACTTAAAAACTGAACCATCTCTCCAGCCCAAGCCCCTAAAATTTAAAAATGACAAATAAAGGTTTAAAGTTCCAAGTCAAGGAACAAAAAATTAATAAGTGCATAGAATACAATACAAATAAGAGAATCATGGGTAAGATGGTGAATTAGACAACACAATCCTATGAGTCTGTGATTGAAAAGATAGGGTAACAAAGGACAGACATTCCTCCAAGACAGGTAAATAAAACATTAAGAATCATAAAAGAGGCTGCAGGTCCTCTGAGAGGCAGAGAGCCCCTGCTTTTCACAGGGAGGAGAGCACATCCATGTCCTCCAGGTCTTGCAGTCTGGCAAGCCTCATCAGAGAACAACACGAGGCCCTCAGGGGCTCACCTCCATTGTAGGGATTTGTTAGCACAGGGACTCTTTCAGCATTGGAGAAGACATCCATTTTCTCACTCTGGATTTCTTGGAGTGTTATCATCACCTACTATAGTGAGAATGCCTCTGGATTGATGACTCCAACACCAGTATGAGTGGCAGAGAGATTTATTAGAACCTCAGACCACACTTGCTCAGAGAACTGTGGCATTGAATCCAACTTAGAGTTTCCTTACATATTCTTTACCAAGGCAAAGGTGGACAGTCCAGCAGAAGCAGGAACTTTCCAGAAGAAGATTATGTTATTGTTTCCAAAGTGGGGGTTGACAAGGGGTGCTGAGCACTGGGAAGAAACAATTTCAAAAACCTTTCAAACTGCTGAACACCTGGCTATTGTGTAGTCAGGTCATTAGCACTGTTCTCAAGTTACCATCGACTTTCATTTCCTCCTTTTGACTATGTTGGGGGCTGAGGAGTCCCCAGCTGCTCCTGGGACTTTCCAATCCATGGGCTACAGGAGATGCTGTGTGTACTTTAGTATTCAACAATGATTCTCGACACAAAAACCCCTAAGCTCACAACCTTAAAGCAGCCTTAATACTCATCCACCACGACTCAGGGAACTGAGCGGAAGAGGGGGCGGAAAGATTGTGAGAGCCATGGTGGGGGAGACTATCCAGAGGCATGGCCAGGAGAACCTGGCTGAATACTAGGCTATCCATGGTCCCCTGTCACAAAGACTGATCCAGATGACCCATGGAGGAGGTTATCCAGTGGAGTGGGGAGGGGAGGGCAGCGGGGAATTGGGGATAACAACTCATTATTATTGGCCCACTAAACAATGTAACTCATTATGGACAATAAAAAAATAATAAAAAAATGATTCTCTTCTGCCTCAGTTCAGTTCCCAAGCATTCTGCATTTATAACGAATCGATTAATCAATATTTAACAGTTAGTCTTTCCTACTATAAGACCTTCTTTTTAGCTTAGTTTGAGACTGAGCGACTCTGGCAACAGGATTGAACAATGAATAATTGCAAGTCATACAGCTGGGGATACCTGATCACAATATCTGGGAGGAAGATGGTCACGAGAGCCAGTTGTGGCAACAAGGAGCATCAGACATGGGCATAATGGGTTTAGGAGGTGTGACTATGAAGGAAAGGTGGCATTGAATATCCCCCATCACGGAAGGAGACAGTAATTTGCTCAAGAAAGAAGTGTAGCATACATAGCATACATAAATGCTCATAACCTGGGTATTTGAGAAAGACGGGTGAATGAGTAAGGGTGATCTAAAGGAACAAAATGGATAGAATGAAAAGCTGTTAGAAAGAGTATTTATTAGATCTGCATATAGCATAGAGCTGGGGTACTCCAACAATGGCTGTCTGCAGGCAGGAGAGTGTGAGAAGACTGTAGCTGCTCAGTCTATGAGCCAGAGGCCTCAGGAGCCCCAATCTGAAATTGAAGGCCTGGAGGGTTCTTGGCGATTTCTTGTCTGCGGTCCATGTTGGAGCACTGTGCCAGTGAAATCAAACAGTAACTGGGTAGATCCACTCAGAATAAGGAGCAAGGCTGGTGTTGGGGGGAAGGCAAAAGCAACACTGTCTCCCCTCAGGCCTCCAGATAGCTGGGCTGATGCAGCTGGGAGGTACTACCCTTTGGGGGTTCTTTGACCCTGACTTAATCTTTCTTAGAAATGCTTTCTCAGAATAGCAGACTAATCAAAAGGCATGTCTGTTACCTGATTGCAAATCTAATCAACTTGACGTGTGATTTTGTCCGAACTGGACCACAGGTGTGGGAAGGAAAGGAGATTGTATGGTGAGGGGAAGAATTATTTTGCATAGTTATTTTCTCAGCAGCAGATCCTGAGAATTTCTGCCCATTTACTTGACTTGGAAGGGGCCCAGAAAGGAAAGTCAGGACGACACCAAGGGATGGATCATAGTCAAAGAGTAGGTTTCCATGATCATGTTAATGGCCACAGAGACAGTCACGGAGTCATGGGACATCCAGCAAAGCACATTCTTTAGATTTTCCCCTCCTAAAATGTGCTTGAGACACCCAGAGCCTTTCCATCAGTTGGGATTATCAAGCTACTATACTTTCAGGAGCAGAAATTCTCCATGCATCCCGACAATGTTCTGTTACATCAGCAAATTACTCTTCCATTGTTTTGGAGGACAAATTATTAGCGTCACACAGACTTCTGAATTGTAAACCAGGATTTCCCACAATTCCCTCCTTGGGTTGAGACATTTGCTTAATCAGTTCAAACTTAGCCTTCACACAGGGCCCAAATGAAACCTACAAGAAAGTGATTAGACAAACAGGAGACCAATCATCACAGCTAATAACCCTTGAAAGGTCAATGGAGACAGACACCAATGATACCCAACACAACCCAGGGCAAAGATCCAGAGATACTTAAGATCGCAACAATAAAGCAGACTCAAAACTTACCCACTATGACTCAGGGAACTGAGCAGAAGAGGGGGTGGAAAGAATATAAGAGCCATGGTGGGGAAGAATATCCAGAGACATTGCCCCCCTCAGCAACAGCACAGAAGAGGGAAGGAAAAAAAAAAGAACAAAAACCTGTCTCCCTCTGGTGCAGTTCATAACCCCCTAACCTACGGACAGATCCAGTATGTGCACTGAGGAAGGACCCCTGTGGGTAGGGGACAGAGAGGAGGGAAATGGGGATACCATCACAAGATTTGTTCATACAATGTATATAATTATTCATAATAAAGGTATTCAAAAAGAGGAGCTTAGGGAAATTCTTCACTGTGTTTTGTAAGTAATTTGGCAGAGGATGCAGGTGACATCCAGGGGGAAGGGGCTCAGGGATGCTCTGGTCCAGTATGCTCCCTTTCCTTCCACACGTTCAGCTACCCTCACCCTCGCTCAAACCACAGCAGAGAAATGGTTGATTAAATCATCAGCCATTGGCAATCAAGTCAGCCATCAGTCTCTCCCAATTCCTTTGAGGTGAGGGGTGGAGGTGAGGTCCCATTCTCAGTCACGCCGAGTTCCTCACAGAGCCAACCCTGTCATCTTGAGTGCACATAGTCATCGCATCAGCAAAGAAAATTCACCCAATATTCCCAGCTGCAATATCAGGAACATGGACCAGAGACTTAATATGTCTTTTGCAATATCTCACAGTTCGTATGCTTAAATAAATATGTAAAGTGCCAACTTGGCAAATTTACATAAGTAGGGAAAGCAAATTCCTAGTGTCCCATTTGATGTCGTGACGTGGATTAAATTGTTTAAGTCTGCAAATGTGAACTGCAAAAGCTGTTCAAAATATTTAGCAAGTGTAGGAGAAGGATCGCTCTTCTACCTCAAGGCACACAGGGCAGGTATCTTTGAGTGATATGCATTAGGTTTATGTGTGTTACTTCTCCAAAGGAAATTACTCCTAAGAAATGTAGGCAATTTGCAGGGATTTGACGTAGATGGAGAAAGCTGTGAGCTGCCAAGGAAAGAGTCCCGAGCTTTGAAACTGCACCGTGGAAACGGAAAAGCTCGGTTAAATAACAGATCCATCTTTTTTTCCTCTTTTCAAATAAATTGGATAAAAATAGTGCTGACTTAGTAAAAACGTTGAATTGGAATGTTCCTTGAAGAAACATGTAGTTTAATTATTAGAATGTGAGAGTCTCGGGGAAATAATGTGAGCATTCATGTCTTGCATGGGGGAGGAATAGTAATTTTGATAGCAATAAACATCAGAAAATCAATTGTAGTAAAGGTGCTTTGAGTATGGCTTCCCTTTGGATTGCCCGAGACTATCTGATCTGTAATGGCATAGGCACAGAAGAGGCACACGTTCACTTACAAGTGGCTGTCTTTAGCCATAGACAAAGCATTCAAAAATAAATGGATGCATTAAAAATGGACATTTAGGGCTGGAAAATGGTTCATCAGGTAAACATGCTGGCTTGCTAAGCCTGCTGGCAGGTTCATTTTCCCTGTACTCACATAAAGCCAGATGCACAAAGGAGCCCAAAGATCTGGAGTTAGTTTGTAGTGGCAAAAGACTCTTGAGTGCCTATAACCCATTCCCCTGCCCTCTGCTTGCAAATAGTAAATAAAACTATTTTTTAAATAAAAATAAAAGTTTTAAATTCATTTATTTATTGACTGGCATCCATTCTCTAAGATCCAAATCTGTCAGCAGATTCCAGCCATAAAATAAAACCACCTTAAATGCGACTTTGCAATTGTTTAAGCTTTTGCAGAGGAAATAATGTGTGTGTTTTTCAGTGCAGCCCACTCGTCATTCTTTTATAAATTAGCCGCATACTATTGGATCCAATTTCCATGCCTAGTTAGAGCTCATTACTCAGTGAAGTCTCTGGAATTAGGACTTTTTAATCAATTTTCCCCCTTTGGCCTTTAAGCCTCTTTCTAATTTGAAGTCACTAAGAACACCAATACCATTGTACCCATTAATTTGTACTTGTTCTGAACAAAACGACATGAAGCATAGATTCTTTTTCATTGATTATTTACCCATGTATACATTTTAAGTGGGTTTATTATTGTGACGGGATGCATACCACGGCATTGCAAACGTGTGAGTTTAATATGTGAAGATTATGACTCAGAGAAGAAATGCTATACAAGTAACAAGGCCCAAAGGAGAGCATGGGCTTTGGTGATGGCTCCGTGGATGAAGTGTTTGTTGCAAAACTCTAGGTTCCTGAACTTAGCAGCTCTTCAGACCGCATCTAAAAGCTGGCTTTACTGTGGACTCTATCATCTCTGCGTACCTACCATGGGAAGGGAGGCATAGACGGGACATATCTCAGAAGCTGGTGAAGAGAGAAGGAAACAAGGACAGATCCAGGCTAAAATGCAGTAGAAGGCGATGACCAACTTGGAGGTGTGCCTCTCACCTCCAGATGTGTACACACACACACACACACACACACACACACACACACACACACACACCAAATATATTTCTAAAATAGAAAGAAGAATTCTGCATATGATATAGTCTTCAGTTGCTCTTCTCTTTCTCAGAATCTTTTAGATTTCTTTCTCTGGGATGATCATTCTCAATATGTTTTGACGACCCCTGCTTAAAGTATGAGCATTGGCCAAGGTTGCAATCTCCACCTGTGTCCATATCAGATTCCAGCAGGAGCCTCCTCCTGCTCATGGGCATGTCTGGAACTCCAGAAGGGCCTGACATGAGAAAGCTCCTGTGAGACATCTGTATGACCTCAGTCTGAGGGTCTGCATGAGATCCCATGCTTTATTTGTTTGCAGAGTGATTAATGGTAGGTCAACAGACAAAATTAAAATAATTGTGCTTGAGGAGAAGTAGTAGCTCTTTAACCAGATCCAACTTGGATATAATGAGGTCTTTTCCAGCAGGAAACCAATATTTATTTGCAGAGAGATATCCAAAATGCTGAGGCATTCTGGTAGCAAAAATAATGTAGAAATGATCCTAATATTATAAAAATAAAGTCTTCTGGGTATACATCTGTGAATAAC
>PVHP010021042.1:0-29710 GCA_004024765.1 Zapus hudsonius | reverse complement strand
CTGGCAAGGGGAAGCTGGCTTATAACCCCATAAGCCCACCCCCAATAACACAGCTCTAATGAGGTTCTAGTTCCCGAATTGCCATCAGCTGAGGATCGATCTATCAGAACACATTCATTTGTTTGTGGGGGACACCTGGATCAAACCATGACAGAGTGGATTTAGGAGTGATAGAAACAGCTCCCCCATTCCAGAACTCAGCTCTCTCTCTCTCCTGCTGCAGTTTTCACTTGCTGTGTCAGATGTGATGTCCAACCTCTGCTCATGCTATGCTGTCTCCTGACATTATTAAGTTGCCCCTCAAGACTGTAAGCCAAACTAAAAACTTTCCTTCCAGTAAGGTGTGGTGGTGCACACCTTTAATCTCAGTACTTAGGAGGCTGAGATAGGAGACTCTGTGAGTTCCAGGTTGGCCTGGACTACCACAAAACCAAAACCAGAAGCAAAACCTTCCCTCCCATCAGCTGCTTTTGGTTGGGTGTTTTGTTCCAGCAATGATAAGGAAGCGGCACAGTTTCTAATATCTGCAAGTAGGTGAACTAGTTATTTACAGCATGGGTAAACATTAGAATAATTTGTAGGCTTTACACATTGCTACTACCTTGGCCTTACTTCAGACCAAATGAATCCAAATCTCTGAAAGGGAGCCAGGTGAGTCTTTTCAATGAGCTTGCAGATGATTCTTTATGAAGTTGGGGTGGCAGTAATGACTTACATCCTGTCTGTATCCTGTCATTATTTAGCTCAGAGAAGAGGTTTTCTTAGTCATTTGGCTACACAGCATGCTTGTGGAACACACCCGGTGGTTGCTATTGACAGTGAAGTTTACCTGCTTGCAGAGCTGTGTGTGTGTGTGTGTGTGTTGCATCCCTGGTAGCAGCAGAGCAAGTGATGAAGGCCAGCTTGGTATTTTTGGTGCACAAGGAATCCAGATCAAAAGCTCCATGAGAACCTGGTCAGAACAGGCTTACAATCTCAGCACTCAGGAGGTTGAGAGCGGATGGTGAAAAGTGTGAGTTAATTTTCCTATTGCTTTAACAAAATGCCTGAGACAAAAGCAATTTCAGAAAGAAAGAATAAATTTTGGCACCTGAGGGGTACAGTCCAGCATGAGGAGGCTGGCTACATTCATTCATTGTCAGGAACAGGAAATTAATGATGGCGCTCAACTTGCTTTCTTTGTTTTTTCTTTCTATTCAGTCCAGGACCTCAACGCATGGGATGATGTCACCCACAATGAGGGTGGGGACACACATGCAGAAGTGTTGTAATTGGCCCGGCAGGAATTAAAATATTCCAGAGGTCCTCTGCCTGTCATTTTGGCTATCAGACAACTGAGACAATGCACCCCCAGGAATTAGAATTTTGTGAGGAATCTTGTGATTAGGACAAGCCTGAAGCCAGCCAGAGGGTGAACTTGTCCCCAGAATGAGATTTCACACAGTCCTGCCAACTCATCAGACCACCTCACACAGAGCCTGGAGTTGAGACAAAGCTGCTGGGCAGGACCACTTCTTGACGAGGGAGGACTCTTGGTTATGCATTCCTCTTGCCCTCTACTTCATCCTCTGCTTACATGAGGCTCAGCTCATGTCAGCACTAAGTGTGGATCACAAAATACAGCAGCTCAACATCTGCATTCAAGTCTTCCTTTACTGTGTACCAGTTGTCTGATTTGATCTGATTTCATTGCTACTGAGTGGGCATTTGGGAAGTCACTGAGAACAACAGAGCCATTCTCAGCTCTTGGTTGGGCTTTTAACTCAGGAGTTAGACTGCCAGAAGCTCACAGTCATACACAGCTTCCACTGAGGATACTCAAAAGGTACCAAATCAGAAATCCAGAAGCTACTAAGAGCTCAAAACTACAGTAGACTTAAAGCACACCCACCAGGGCTCAGGGACTTTTTCGGGAGAGAGGGTGGAAGGATTATAAGAGCCAAGGTGGGTGGGAATATCCAGAGGCATTGCCCCACCTCCTGCAAACGACTGACTGCTCACATAACTCAATGCACACAACCCCGTGGTGCATATCAGCAATCCCACTGAGGAGGGCCCTCAGGGGAATATGGGCAGGGAGGAGAGAAAGGGTGGTACAGTCATTTGTTCATACAAAGTTACTACTTAATAAAAAATAATAAAAAGTTTAAGTCAAAAGATTTATGATTCAGCTCAGTGGGTAGTGTCTGGTTATCAAGCATGAAGCCCTGACTTTGATCCCTAGCACCACATATGGTATTATATAATGTAATCCTAGCAATCAGGTGGTAGAGCAGGAGGATTAGAAGCTCAAGGTTATCCTCAGCTACTTAGTGAGTTTGAGGCCAGCCTGGGCTACATGAGACTGTAAAAAAAAACCCTATAATTTGCTATGGAGACTCAAAACTCATCAGCTGAGCTGGGGAGATGGTTCAGCAATTAAAGGGGCTTGCTTGTAAAGCCTGCCAGCCCAGGGTTTAATTCCCCAGCACCTATGTAAAGCCAGATGCACAAAGTGGCACATGTACCAGGAGTTGGTTTTCAATGTTCTCTCTCTCTCTCTCTCTCATTCTCTGCTTTCAAATAAATAAATAAAAGTATTTTTTAAAAGGTCATCAAAAAGAAATATGAAATCTGGGCTGAAGAGATGGCTCAGCAGTTAAAAGCACTTGCTTGCAAAGCCTGACTGCAATGGTCCAATTCCCTACTACCCACATAAAACCCACATAAAGCACAAAGTGGTGCATGTATCTGGAATTAGTTTGCAGTGGCTGAAAGACCTGACATGCCCATTTTCTTCTTATGTCATAGTCAGCCACATGCCACTGGGATGAACCTCCAAACCAGGCACAGTTATGGGAGAGTGCGGTGGAAAGGCTTCTCGTTTATTGTATGAATACCATTGGTTATATAGAGAAAAATGGGAGAGGCAGGGGCAGAAATGGGCAAAGGGGATTGGCAGTGGTCAGCGACTTGCAAGTGCCTGCTTTGCATAGATCAGCCCCAAGTGGACGTGAACTTAGGGCATCAAATGGCGGGGCAAAGGAACTGTCACCTTAGACTCTATTGTCCAGGCACAGTGGGGTGAGAACATGGGGTTCCCTGCCAGGGGGCTCAGAGGTCTAGGATCAAAGGAAGGCGTGTCTGTGAAGGGCATACCGCATCTCTAGGAAACTCAGAGATAAGCAAACCTTAGACTTATCGGGGCTTCAACTGACCTCTACTTACTTTAACCCTATGCCCTCCATGTCCCTTTTCGCAGTACCCCACATTTGTTCACATGGGGTGACTAAGTCTGAACCAGCAGCCAGCCTCCTACTCCTGCAGGGTAATAATTGTGCTTTTCTTATTCCAAATCCTACCCAGAAAGCTGTGTAGGAATCCTAAAATAATACATGAGTGTGGAAATGTGTGTGGGTTATACATGTTGTGTGCATTGTAGTCTATGTTTCTTGGTTAGAACTTTGTAAATATGTAGTTACATTCACAAATTCAGTTGAAACTTTCCTTCTGTCTACAGCCATCAGACAAGAACATGCCCATTCTTGTCTGATCTTGGAAGTCAAGCAAGGTTGGTGAGAAACTATTTTTCTAGTCAAGTTTGATAGTACATATATATCTGTAATCCCAGAAATTAGGAAGCTGTGGCAGGATGACCACCAAGAATTCTAGGACAGTACGGGTGTTGTGGTCAGCTTTCTAGTTGCTGCGCAGAAAGAACCCAAGCAAAAGCGGCTTATGGAGGAATGGGTTTATTTGGCTTACGGACTCAAGGGGAGACTCCATTCTGGCAGGGAAAACGATGGCATGAGCAGAGGGCTGGACATCACCTCTGCCACAGCACTGCAAACAGCGGCAGGAAGGTGTGCCAAATACCAGCAAGGGGAAGCTGGCTTATAACCCCCATAAGCCCACCCCAACAACACAGCTCTAGTGAGGTTCTAATTCCCAAATTGCCATCAGCTGAGGATTGATCTATCAGAACACATTCATTTGTTTGTGGGGGACACCTGGATCAAACCATGACAATGGGCTACATAGAAAGTCTCTCTCTCTCTCTCTCTCTCTCTCATATGGGTGTACTGGATCTCATGTGTGTGTGTATGTGTGTGTGTGTGTGTGTGTGTGAGAGAGAGAGAGAGAGAGAGAGAGAGAGAGAGAGAGAGAGAGAAGAAGGAGGAGACTATTCTTCAAGTCATAGCATGTTCATTTCAAACCTTACCTAGACATAAAAATTGGAGGGATACTAAACCCTATCAACATTGTTCAGATTTTTTTCCCCCAGATGATGGTGCATACTTGTAATCCTAGTACTTGGGAATTGGAAGCAAGAGGATCAGGAGTTCAAGATCATTCTTGGCAACATAGCCAGTTTAAGGCCAGCCTGGGGTACATGATACAACAAAAACAACAAAACAACAAAAAATTTTCTTTTAGATGACATCAGGCAAATTCAGGGTGGTAAGGCATAGATGTTTTTCATCTTTTAAAGGCAGGTTGGTTTATTTCTGACATTTTCAGGGATGATCCTTTGCCATGAATACAGTGTATCACTTGCCATGTTATCCTTGGCCAGCTTTGTCGTCTTAATTCTTAGTCTCTGTACATTACATGATCTTGGAAATGCATTAATAAATCATGTGAAAGTTAAGTAACTGACTCACATGTTGCAAGGAGCATTTCATCGCTAAGAGCTAAGAAAAATATCAGCGTTAGAGTTTGTGAAGAGGCTTCCTTCTTTGGAAAATAGCTGGATGTGTGACAGAGGTTTGTGGACACCTTGCTCTGAGTGAAGGGGAGAGAAGGCAGGAAGCTGGACTCGGACAGGCATGGGTGTGGGGGTAGGAGGTCATCTTTAGGGTTGCCAAGACGGGAATATGGTCATGATATGGAATATGGTCATGACTTGGAAGAGGGATGTCTATGTTGACAACTACAGTGTCACCATAAGTGAAAGAAAGCATTTTTTCTGACCCTATGTCTACAACTGACACTTCACAGTGACATCAGTTTATGGGTAAAATCAATATGTGCTAGATTCAAATCAGCCAAGTGAAGTATGAAGTATACATGATACTTTAATAGTGTGAATGTACAAAGTATTTTAAAGCTGATTTCCTGAACTTGAGTTGAAATCAGTCTTGCCTCATGAAACTGAGCAAACAAATAGAAATATATTTCACATTTTGTAAGGTTTTATTTCTATAGATTCCTGGATTCAGTTGCATAGGGAAGTGTTCTGAACACTCTATCCTAATGGCCTAATGAGTTGTAGTTTGCAATTTTCCAACTTGAGCTAGTCTCAAGTGATTTATAGTCTCTATCCACACCCTGAGAATACAACTAGAGGAAGGGGTGTGTGTGTGTGTGTGTGTGTGTGTGTGTGTGTGTGTGTGTGTGTGTCTGCCTTCCCTTTTGCTCATTTATTATTATTGGTCAGGGACCCAAAACAGTTTTACTTTTTTATCTGCCACTCTCTGGTCAGACAGTGTACTTAGGTATGTCCCAGGACTTGAAATTATTCAGATGAAGGACATATGGCCTCACAATGACATTCTGCTTAAGAATGGACCATATGTATGATGGTGGTCCCTCTAAGATTATGTCACCTTAACAACACATTTCTTAGAATGTACCTCTGTTGTTTCATGTTTATGTTATTATCATGTTCAATTATAAATATGCTTTATTTAAGCTCTTCAAATGCTCTTGTCTATTAATTCAATGGTATTGCATATGGATCAGTGACTATTGATTTATTTTTTCCTTTTTTCTCATAATGCGTCATTGTATTAATCAGAGTTCTCCAGAGAAAGAGGACCAATAGGAGATTGACTTACTGCTAATTGAATTGACTTACACAGTCATAGAGGCAGAGTGAGTCTTTTGATCTACAATTGGCAAGCTCAGGACCTAGGAGATCTGTTAAGAGAGTTTTAGCCTAAGAGCAAAGGCTGAAAAATAGAAGAGATGATAACACAAATACCAATCTTAGTCCAAAGGCAAGATGTTCCAGCTCAGCGATAAAGAAAACAACTTCATTATTTATTCTTTTTGTCTACTTGGGTTTTTGGTAGGTTGAATGAGCTCCACCTACTGGGGTGAGCAATCGTTTTTATTCAGTACTTTTCAAATGTCAATCTCATAAAAAAAAAAAAAAAAACTCAATTACATCCAGATATTGTTTAACCAAACATCTGGATGCTATGTGGCCAACCAAGCTGACACATAAAATTATCTAGTATAGCCATCCTTTCCTACTTTTGTAAGCCTAAAAGTTTTTGATAGGGTGATATACATTGTAAATTTTATCTGGTTGAATGCTGCATAATTTGGTGCTTGCTTTAATTATTCTAGAGATTTTTCTGGGACACAGTTAAGTTAAATATTTGTATCCTTCTGTTATATCCTTTTTTTTTTTTTTTTTTTTTTTTTTGAGCTTTGTTAAGGATGACTGGAGTAGGATTTGGACAAGGTCTAATACATCCCACTACTGAGGTGACTCAACTTTGAGTTGCAGCTGATGAGCATGGGAGTTATTAACAGAGGGTGTGATCTCCCAAGATCATTCCCTTTCATCACCCATGTGCTAAGAAATAATTAGCTGAGAACTCAAGGCTGGTTTTATCCAGACCTTCAGATTTGTTTCTTCTGCAGTCGTCTCCTCTCTGTGACTTTGCCATGTGAACTTTCATTGCCTCAGCTTCCCCAGACTTTCCTGTCTACTCAATTCAGGGGGCCACTAGGCCTTTAGCTAATTTCCTGACCCTAAGCTGCAGCCCAGAAATCTAGCAGTAAGATTAGGCAATCATGGACTCATCTGGTCTGTTTCCTGTCTCTCAGGGATCAGGCAGGGATCACTGTTTTTTTATTACCTAATGTCAAATGTCTGAAGATCATTATTTATGCATAAAAATGATAACATTACCATTTTCAGTCATTTCAGGCAAACAGAAAAATCTGGACCTTATAACTATCTTGTTGGGAAGCTATAAGTTTGTTATTGTTTTAAAAGCTGGCATGAAAAAATGCTGGAATATCCACCCCACATTATCCCTATTTGACAGAGGAAGTATTTTGAGTTAGAGGCAACTGAGAAACAATAGCTATAGGTTCATGAGCAAGCTATGTCAGTAACATACATGGATAACAAAAATTCCCAAACTATGTCAATTCTATCATCCTGATGTTCACACGGGAATTTGAAGTGTCTTTGAGGGTGATGAGCCATTCTTAGCTCTTGGGTCGGGTCAGGAATTAGGGTGCTAGACACTCATGGTCACTCAAAACTGTCACTGAAATTCTGATTGGCCTTCAGGTTCTTATCTCAAAATTTGAAAAATAAAATTCACGGACAACAGAGGGTAAAGTTTAGAAAGAATTTATTATAGAGCTTAAGAGAAGAAAAGAAGGCAGAGCTCTGTATAGCAGGGTCCCCCCCCCCCCAGGAATGGGATACTGTTAAGCAAGATTTAAGAAAGTAAAGCAGAAAGCTCCCAAGTTGAGAGGGGTCCCAAATGGGTAATCTGCATGTGACTCAGATTGAAATTTCTTATTGAAATGGATGGTGGGAGGGGGTGGAGCTGAGCAATCCTAGTGACAGCCTACTGTCTGGTTTCTAGGACAGATAAACTCCTTTTAGGGAAAAAAGAGACAAGGAAAACACCAGTTTCTTCTTCTTGGTCTTTCTGACTTCAAGCAAGATGGAAAATGCAGGACCCCTTTCAGAAAAAGAGATAAGGAAAAACTGGATCTGCCTGATAGGACCATGGACATTTCCCAATTTTATTTAAAAATGATATTGTTCACTTTGGGGCCCTGTTGTCTTAAACTCCCTAGCCAAATTCTATGTCAGTGTTTTTACGTGCTAATCATGGCTGTGTTAGTTAATCTCAGTTTTCAACTTCAGAGGGTTTAGAAACAAAATGGAAACAATCTTTGGGCATCTCTAGAAGGGATTTTCTAGATTAGATTAATTGAGGGTGGAATAGCATTGGCAGGGCTATGGGTCCAGGACTGTACAAAAAGGAGAGAGATGAGTGTATTTCCTGACAACAGCTGCTTTGTGCCTCTGTACTGTATGCTCCCTGCCATGATAGAGGGTAACTTAAAACTGTAAGCAAAAATAAACTCTTCCTTAAGTTGCTTTTGTCCGGTTGTTCGTTAAGGCAAAGAGAAAGGTAACTAATACAATGATCATTGTTACACGCAGGTTTCTTTATTCCATTCATATCTTAATTATTGATATTCTCAGATTATACATTACATTTACTGAATGATATATAGGTTATATAATGGATAAGAATGAATTAAAAGATCAAAGAATTATGCATTCTGTTGGGGAAAAAAAGTCATCAATGGTCTTAACCAGCAGTGGACCCTGGAAGTTTGATAGCT
This sequence comes from Zapus hudsonius, assembly GCA_004024765.1. NCBI lineage: Eukaryota > Metazoa > Chordata > Mammalia > Rodentia > Dipodidae > Zapus > Zapus hudsonius. The sequence goes on along the minus strand of PVHP010021042.1, from coordinate 21,334 downwards.
GGCCAGACAGGCCAAATGTTCTACCTCAAAAAAAGAAGAAGGAGGAGGAGGAGGAGGAAGAAGAGGAAGAAGAAGAAGAAGATGAGGAAGAGGAAGAAGAAGAGAAAGAGGAAGAAGAGGAAGAAGAAGAAGAAGAGAAGAAAAGGGAAAAAAGAAATGTCATCTATGTTCAGGTTGATCATTATTGCAGGTTTGATTATGTGGAATCTTCTGATGCCCAGGAAATTATTACTGCTTGAGGGGGTCAACTTCAGTTCCCACCATGAGTGTTTGCTTACAAGACTTGCTGTTCCTGGAATTTGAGGTAAACTGAGGAGAAGTGTGTCAAAGAAAGAACAAGTAAGAGAGACAAAATAGAATTGGGACAATGATGACTCTTCCTTCAGGGAGAGCAAGGACACTTTCAAAGGAACCCTTGCTAGTTTGTCAGTCAGTCATCCTGACAAAGGTGACAACAGGAGTTCCTGACCATCAGCATACAAAGGTAGGTGAGGGCTGGTGAGATTGCTCAGTGGTTGCAGGCACTTGCTTGCAAAAGTAGGTGAATCTGAGGAAATGGAAAGCTGGCTTAATCAGCTTTCTAGTGCTATAATGAAATACCTTAAATAACGATTGAGAAAGAGTATTTAATTTAGCTCACTGATTTAGAGGTTTCAGTTAATGATTGATTAGTCAGTCAAATTGTCTTAAGTCTGCAGCAAGACAGCACACTCTATTGGAAGTGTGATGAAGTAAAATTTCTCACCTCATGGCCAGAACACAAAATAAGGAAAAAACAAACAAACAAACAAACAAATGGGTCTAGGGTCTCACATCCTCAATGACCTGTGGGTCTCTAGACAGGCTTCACCTCTTAAATGTGCTAGCATTTCCCAGCAGTGTCACCCTGAAGATCAAGTCTAACACATAAGGACAGTCAACATCCAAGCCATTTAAGGATCATATGGCAAAGCAGAGAGTATAGTGGTCTTGGTAGGCTTAAACAGCAAAGAGAATTTACATGACTGGGCTTTGTGGGCCACATTGAAGATGGGAGACTTTAATGTAAGAGCAATATTATAGAAAGGCATCAAAATTAGATTTATGCTTTGAAAATATCTTTCACTGTTATGTGGAGCATGGTTAGAAGGTGACAAAAATCAACGTAGGGTAACTGACTTGAAGGCTGTTGAAGCAGGTTAGTGAGAACAAGGATCTCAACATTAAGGATCATGGTAGAAATAAAGGTGCAGTAGTCACTGGCAATGGAAAAATATTGGAAAAAAGATGGCATAGGTTTTTGGATTTCAAAAATATGTGAATTAATAATATATAAAACCCTAGTTGGATTTCATCAGGCATGTAAGGTTGTTTAATATTCCAAATTAATCAGTATAATGTACTGTCTCATTTTCAGTTTATGTGGCACAAGAGAAAGGATTGCTGGGTACACATTTGTTTATGTGATACCAAGAGATGCAGAGAGGCCTTTGAGGGCAGCGATTGTATGACTGTGGCACTTTGCTGAATTCTACATGAGTTTTATTAGAGATAGACAAAGAACAGCGAACAGCAAAAGGACTCTAAGGTCACTTTCTAAGGCCAATAAAGCGTAGATTAATCAGCATGTTTGACGAAGTCACTGTGGTTGGTAAACAATCTATATGTATTTTCTACATGGCAGTCTCAGACCTCCTGATGCCAGTGGACTGCAGGTGGGTATTTCAGCATCAGCCTCCTGCCTAGTGACTATTGTCTTCTAGGAAGTCACCATGGCTACTCAGGAATCTCCAAAAATGTTCAAGAGTATTGAGATAAATAAGAAAAATCATATTATTGTCAACTGATACAGGAAAAGCTTTTGGCTAATCTAATGCCTAATCATAATAAAAAAAATAAATAAAAGCAACTTGGAAGCTGGAGAGATGGCTCAGTGATTATGAGCGGTTGTTTTCAGAGACTGATGGCCTAGGTTTGATTCCCAAGCACCCACATGAAGCCAGATACACAAAGTGTCTGGAGTTCATTTGCAGTAACAGGAGGCCCTGGCACACCCATCCTCTCCCTCTCTAGCTGCCTCTTTCTCTCTGTCTCTGCCTCTATCTCTCATAATTAATTAATTAATTAAAAAAACAAAAACTTGGGGCTTGGGAGAGCTCTCAGAGGTAAACAGTGCTTGCTTGTAAATCCTGCCAACCTGAATTCAATTCCCAAGCCACCCACATAAAGCCACATAAAGCAAAAAGTGGTACAAGTGTCTGGCATTTATTGCAGTGGCAAGACAGCTTGGTGAGCCCATACCTAAACACACACACACACACACACACACACACACACACACACACACACACACACACACAGAGTTTAAAAAATTAGTAATGTAGAAATGGATAATTAACTTGAAAAAGCATTTTCAAAAATCTATATATCATAAAATACCTATAGATCAGATCATAATTCATGATGAATGACAGTAAACTTTAATTACAGCCAAATATTTAAGAAGAATCTCAAATAGCGTTGACTGAAGGTCATCTATTCTGGGTACCCAGAAGAACTAAGTATAAACTATACTTTGTGGCAGTCTCCTGAAATAGTATACTACTATTTCAACTGGAAAAGTAAACAGGCTCTGTCATCCCACTTTGCCAGCCAGACTGGACCAATGTCCTGTGACCTGCAACCAGCCAGCAAGATTGAGCACTGCCTTCATACTTGTGTTCCATTTTTATAGTGAACTGGAGTGGAAACTGAGAGGTATATTAGTCAGAGATCTCTAGAGAACAAAGCTGATAGAATGAATACATATTACCAATGTGGATTTGCTAAATTGACCTACCTGATATGCACTGGGCAGTCCAACAATGGATGTCTGTAGGCTGGAGAGTTGAGAACCCAGTAGCTGCTCAGTCCATGAGGTGGAGGCCTTAGAAATTCCAATCTGGCACTGAAGGCCTCAAGGATGTCTGGAGAGCTGCTGGTCTTCAGTTTGCATTGGAAGGCTAAGGAAGCTGGATTCAGATGTCATCAAGAATCATAGCAACAGAGTGGATGTGCTCACCAGCAAGGAGCAGGGCAGCCAAGCAAAAGGCACTGATTTTCTTGGCAGCTTTATACACATATGCTGCCACCAGAAGGGCTGCCCACTCTGTGGTCTTCCTCCCTCAGTTAATCCTTCCTGGAAATATCCTCACAGACGTGCTAAAGTACCAAAAACCTGGAGGCAGAGTCCTTCACCTTTAAGTATCTCACCCTGTTGGATGCTTAGTTCAGTGCATTCTAGGACCTTGAGGAGCTCACAACCCAAGGTAGGAAAATGGCTTATCTGTAAACCCTTCATCCTCCCAAGCTTTGGAGGACCAACAATCTCACTTCAATTTCTCACCATAGTTCCTCTTGATGGGCCAACTCTTACTAAGACACAGAATTAATCCAGAAGGGTTGATTCTCTTTACACTTGTCTTTGGGCCTGTTACTGCTTTCCTTGAGTTGCAGAAGTGAGAAAATCTAAAGAGGATTATCCACTTGAGAGGGAAAAATGAGAGTGGAAAAAATGGCTATGAAGTGGACTCTTCCATTTACCCTCACAGTACCTCATCTCGAAAGATAGCAGGTCTTGATGGCTTTGTAAGTGAGGCAAACAGATACACAAACCAAAAGAAATCATACACGCTCGCACATATGCATACACAAAACCAGCGATGGTCTTGTGTATCCTCAGTGTCTGTCTCCATTACCCTTTCATAGGTTATCTGACTTGCTATGGAGGTAGCTCTCTTGCTCATCTCACCACTCCCTCAATGGTTTCCTTTGGGCCCTAGACGATGATTTAGGAGTGGTTTATCTCCTGCCTGGGTGTCCACCGTCATCTCAGGTGATGTTGGTGGAATTGGGTTGTCCACAGTTCTTGCTGCCTCCTGAAAAATGCAAACAGAATTTCCAATGGAGAGTGAGATCAGTATAGGTTAAATGAGACAAGCATTGTTAATTTGGCAAGATTCTAATGGGTGTAGCCTTTCTGTAAGCCCATGGTAAATGGGGGTTTCCCCTTAGAGCCTGGGTTCTTGGTCTCCATAAGAATTTTCCTTGGGGGCTGGAGAGATGGCTCAGCGGTTAAGGCACTTGCCTCCAGTGCCTAAGGCCCCTGGTTCAATTCCCCAGTACCCACAAAAGGCAGACCCACAAGGTGGTGGTCCTGGTGCTCGCTCGCGCGCGCTCTCTCTCTCTCTCTCTCTCTCTCTCTCTCTATCTCTCTGCTTGAAAATGAATAAATAAAATATTTAAAAAAAAGAATTTTCCTTGGATACCAGTTCCAGCTAAGGGTTCCTTGCCACTGAGCAGGTCTCTTAGCCAATCAGCAAGCCATTGATTACCCATCTAGATTAAGCGCCACTATTGCACAGATGAGCACCTCTTGGCATAGCAGTGTCATCTGCATTCTCAGGCCATCAGGCGGGATTGTATATCAATGTCCCCTGCTTACTTGGAATTTTGTTGGCTAATTTTCCCTTGTTGCTCCTGTCCTGTCTGGCAAGGGGGAGATGGTTATAACACCCTAAAACCTGCCCCCAGAAAACACCTCCTCCAGCAAGGCTCTACCTCTCAAATTTCCATCAGTGGGTGACCAAGTATTTAAAATAGATGAGTTTATGGGGGATATCTGATTCCAACTATCACAGCTTCTGTCAGCTTTTCTCAGATTTTTTTTTTTTGCAGTGGTTACAGAAGAGACTTATAGCTGGCTAAAGTATTGAGAACATAATTGTTGAATTTTCAGCCCTAAACAGGAAATTTGTATCACCACATCCAAGGTTCACGGAGCATTGTAGAATAGGGGATTCAAAGTGCAAAAGAGCCAGAGGATGGAGGAATGCTGTGGAATGCACATGGCATTGCACTCAGGAACTCACAACAGCTATCATTTAGACCCATCAGAATTTCATCATGTAGGGCAGAGGACCTCACAAAACTCCCACCTCTCCTTGATTTATAGGCAGTTAGTGGTTGTTGGGGTGAGGAGAGGTGAGTCATTTTCTTCACAGCCATCGATAAGTTAACCATGCTCCTATAATTAACCCTTCACTTATGTTCCCTGTAGTAGTTACTTTTTCATGACAAGAATGGAAGGAAAGGGTTTAATTCAGCTTACAATTTTGAAAGGAAGTTTACCATAGTGAGGAAAGTATGGCAGGAGCAGACAGCTGACATCAGATCTTCACATCAGCAAGAAGGAAGTAGAAATCTCAAAAGCACCAAGAAGGGCTTGACTACAACACCCCAAGGCCTGCCCTCTGTGACACACCTCCTTCAGCAAGGTTCCACCTCTGAAAGGTTCTACAAATTTCCTAGACAGTGCTGTCAACTGAGGATCAATCATTTAAACATATGAATGTATGGCAGACAGTCCACATCCAAGCCACCACATTCTGCCCCTGGTCCCATAGACTCTTGGCCATATCATGGTACAAAATGCACTCAGTGCAACTTTAACACTCTTCATAGTCTTTATCAGTCCTACCACTGTTCAAAGATCCAAAATCCAAATGGTCACCTAAGGAAATAACCATGAGCCCTATAAAATCAAAACACAAGTTATACACTTCCAACATACACAGAGAAAATATTCCCATTCAAAAATGTATGAATGGGGACATGGCAAAGAAAAATTAGACCAACCAACATAAGACTGAAATACAGCAGGGCAAACAACAAACCCTGCAGCATCAAATAGCCTATCCAGGACTCATGATGAAGAACCCGGGTCCTCATGCTTGTGCGGCCAAGTGCTCATCTTCATTGAGCAATCTCACCAGCCCTGCATGTTTTTAAATTAGTTTTTAAGGTGTTTTAGTTATCTTGCTAGTTAAATAAATGACTACTCCACAGTAACTTGTGACCTCATTTTTATCAATCCTTTGATAAAACTCCCCAAGTCAAATTCTAATCTAAATCTTTTTGACTTTGAACTAACTTTGTGATTTTCACCAGGCTCTTGAAATCCAAAAGAAAAACCAACTAGGCTTATTTGATATGTTACCTTTCAAGGGAAGCATCGTCAAATAAGAAATAACATTTAACTTTGTTTGAGTTATATTTTTATGAATGTGGTATTCATGTGTGTTTTAAAATTGAATGAGTGTCAAGTGTGGCAAAACACACTTTTAATCCCAGCACTCAGGAGGCAGAGGTAGGAGGATAGCCGCGAGTTCAAGGCCAGCCTGAGACTACAGAGTGAGTTCCAGGTCAGCCTGGGATAGAGTGAAACCCTACCTCAAAACAAACAAAAAACTTGAATGAGTTATAGCAATCTCATCTATTTTGATACATATATTAGTTAAAATTCTTAGTTATTATGTTAAAATGTATGCCATAAAAATAATAAAATTTCCTTGACAGCTGCTGATTGTAGTAAACAATCATCTGACTCTACCTTATGGCTATTCTGTCTTTGTCATCCAGAGATAATAAAAAAGTATTTGTAATTATCTACAGTCTAAAATCATTTCTTTTTCAGAGATTTATGCACAAGATTCATATAAGTACTATAAAACAATGCACATCTCTGATAACTTTGGGATGATACCATTGAAGTTTGGTAAGAATTTCTGTTACTCTAATGGAAAAACTGGACTCATAAAATTGCTAATCTAATAGTAAACAAAATAAAGTGTTACAGCTCTTTTAGAATTTGTCTAGCAGGCTCTCTGGCTCTCGCCGGAAAGCCCTTAAAAAAAAAAATAATAATAGTAAACAAAATAAAATCAGTCAATGGCCTCCAGGTTCTTAAGAACTCAAAGAATCAAATCCACAGACCATAGCTTGTGAAGTTTAGAAAAATTTCATTATAAAGATTACAAAGAGAAGAGAAGGAAGAATGCAGAGCTCTTGCCCAAGAAGAGGCAAGAGGCGTTCCAGAGAATAGAAACTCCAACCTAGAGACCCAGATTGGGGTGTTTTATGGGATGAGTGGAAGCTGAATTAATCAGTTCCATGTCAGGTTTCTAGGTAGGGGAACAGATTTTAATTCTCTAGGAAAGGGAATTATCTTTATCTCTCCTAGGAAAGAGGAATTCCTTTAAGGAAAAAGAGATGTAGGGAGGGACTCGGATCTAAGGAAAAATAAATCTAGGAAATTAACTCCTTTAGGAAAAAAGAGAGAAGGAAAGGCCAGACCCTTTTGACATTCTGACATCTAGCAAGTAGAATGATCTGGATTCTCTCCCTATAGGCTCAAAAACATTCTTCGGTTTACTTTCAAGGTTCCTGATTCCCCTAAGCTGCCTCATTATAACTAAACAACGTTAAAGAATAGAATTTAACTTTAAAGAGCCAATAAAATTCTCTTGGGAAAAAATGCCTTGTAACCTTGTGTACATAGTTCCTGCAGTTGCATTACAGATAGGTTAAAGAATGTCACCTCTTGGCAGGCCCAAGAAGTTCAAAATATTTTAAGAATCATAAGAAGAGAGGAGTACAGGCAGATATGCAGGTAAGGTGTGATAGAGAGTCCTTGGCTTGGATTTTAGCTTCAAGAGGCTTATAAAAGTCAAACCCCAGATTCCAGAAAATCAGATTTGAAAATGAGCTGTTACTGGGGCATTTCTTCAGTCCTCCACTTGGGATGCTGAGGTAGGAGGATCACACCGAATTTAAGAGCAGCCTGAAGTAGAATGTGTTCCAGGTCATTCTGGACTAGGGTGAGAACCTGCTTAGAAAAGGAGGGGGCTGGGAAGATGGCTCAGAGGTTAAAGGTACTGCTTTCAAAGATTGTATGTCTGGGTTTGATTCCTCAGTACCCATATCAAGCAGGTGCACAAAGTGGTGCATGCATCTAGAGTTTGTTTGTAGTGGTAGGAGGCCCTGGCGTGCCAATTTTCCCTCTCCTTGCAAATAAATAAAGCATTTTTTTTAAAAAGAGCCTTTATAGCCTGGCGTGGTGGTGCACGCCTTTAATCCCAGCACTCAGGAGGCAGAGGTAGGAGGATCACCATGAGTTTAAGGCCACCCTGAGACTATAGAGTGAATTCCAGGTTAACCTGGACTACAGCGAGACCCTACCTCGAAAAACCAAAAAAAAAAAAAAAAAAAAAAAAAAAGAGCCTTTATATATTGTTAATTTTATGTAAATTGTCAGGGTACATTTAATGAGATTAAATTTATTTTGCAAACAATGTCTTATTTTGATTATCTTTAGTATAGTAAGAATGATTGCTGAGAGAAACTTTGTGTTTCAGAAGAAAAGTTTAACATGCCTATTACTAGACCCTACCTTGTTTTTGAGATTTTTTTTCCTTCAATCTAGTCTAGATTGTAATTTCTTTCTTCTTCTTCACCTCCTTTTTTTTTTTTTTCCCTGAGGTAGTGTTTTGCTCCAGCTCAGGCTGACCTGGATTTCACTATGTAGTCTCAGGATGGCCTCAAACTCATGGTGATTCTCCTACCTCCCAAGTGCTAGAATTAAAGGCGTGCCCAACCATGCCCGGCTTTTTTTTTTTTTTTAAATACATATTTTTTTCAAGATAGAGTCTTGCTCTAGCCAAGGCTGACCTGGAATTCTCTATGTAATCTCAGGGTGGCTTTGAACTCATAGCAATCTTCCTACCTCTGCCTCCCGAGTGCTGGTATTAAAGGCCTGCACCACCATGCCCAGCTAAAAAATATTTTTTATTTATGTGTTTTCAAGCAGAGAGAGAGAGAGAGAGAGAGAGAGAGAGAGAGAGAGAGAGAGAGAGAGCGCGCACACTGGTGTGCCAGGGCCTCTAGCCACTGCAAACAAACTCCAGAGGCATGTGTCAATTTGAGTATCTGGCTTTACGCCAATACTGGAGATTGAACCTGGGTCATTAGGCTTTGCAGGCAAGCGCCTTAACTTCTGAGCCATCTCCCCAAACCCTCTTTTCCTTTTTAAAATTCATTTTCCTCCAAAATAAGGCTCCTAATTAACATTTCCAACATTTCTGCCAATCCTGACTTGGAATTGCTGAAGCTAAAATTGCCTTTTGAAATACTAAAAGCTAGAGTTTTTCAATGTGGTAGACTCAGGACAAATTGCTACAGCACCTTATTTATGGGTGAACTCCTTGCCTGCTGAGAAAGTTCACGGACACCTGATGTAATCTACACAGTAGGAACATCTATCAGATGGCCACTGCCTGCCCTGGGCTCAACCTGAACAGCCAGTCAAAGCAAAAGATACAACTCTCACCTCAAAGGGGATAAGAGATAGTTTATTCTGGAATCAAATATGAATGACCATGGCCCAGGAATACAGATTTAGGTTACCCTAATTCCATGTTCCAATGTGTTAACAATTTCATGAAGATTTTACATTTAAAGGGCAAAGGAAAGTCATAAACCTAGGCACTTTTCAAATGCATTGGCTGATCGCTTAGGCCGGTTATAACAAATTGGGGACGGTGTCCCCACCACAGGCTTCAGATACATTCCTAGCCCCTGGGTTGGTGAAAGCTGGTGGTCTGTCAGTACATTCCAAAAAGGATTATACCTGATCAACTGAGAGTCACAGGATGTGAAGCCTGACATGGAGGTGGGCATTACCTTGGTATCGAGGGCTCAAGGTAGTCCAAGGTAGTTTGGCTCTGACCTTGCAACATTCTCTTTCTCTGTGATCACAAATTTGTGCCCAAACCTTGAAATCAGCAAGCAGCCCTCTAGACCCAGAATTCCCCTATACCCACCTCCTGAAATGACACCTCTGCTTAACTGTAGGGCTCACAGGGGGCCCAGTCCAGGACACTGATTCAGAAAGGAGCAATGTTTACAAAGTTTTCTCTGTTCATATCTGTTTGTATCTGTTTTTCCTCCTCTCCCTCTGCCAATTTCTTATCTTGCTACCTCTAACCTAAATCTCTCCTAAGCTGTCAACATGACTCTATATGTGAAACTTTTTGAAGCGTCAAATGTGAAGCTGATGGGAAAACAAATATTCCTCAAAAGATAAAAGATAAAAGGTTGTGATCATGAGGATACAGGAACTCAGCCTTCTCTCTGGCTGCCTCCAGGTAAGACAGAGGTCCACAGAGACAAACAGCCTTTGTACCTTCCTTGCCTCTTTCCTCTAAAGAATGGATCAAGTTCAGCCTTACCACACTTTCTAATCAGCCCAGAGACATAGCTCCAGGGCATTCTGGGATCAGACTCCCACAAATTTACCTTCGGGCAGTTTTACCTCCTCCAAAGTAGCAGTACCTTTTCTTTGTTTTGGCATCTCTCTGAAGTTTACTGTTTTGTTGAAGCACTATTGAAGCTTTAGTCCTAAACCACTGCTCTGAATGACTTTTCTCCTGTGCACTATGTGCATTAATAACTTTCTGGGTTTTCTCTTGTGAAACTATCCTTGGTTATGAGTCTGTCTCACCTACAAACTTATGAAAGCTGAGAAAATATTGTTTTCCCCCCTTTTAGTCAAAAGGAGTATTGGTGTATGGTTTTATTATAGCAACATGAGCGTGAGCTCACTGCCCCCTCCCCTATATTCATTGTTACATTCTGCAGGCCACAGATGGCCAGTCACATAGCATGAGGTGAGAAACTACCAGAGCTTTGAAGTTCAGTGAGACAAAAGAAGTAATTGCTTTAACTGTGATAAGGAAGTTAGGAAAAGTTGAGGCCAGAGAATACCTGGGGAGGATTATCTGAACTTCTCTGGAACCCATTGTAAATGTGTGAGTTGCTAGGTGCTTGTAATTACATGCCTAATGTCACATACACATCTCTGTATCCTATTATAAAATCTCTTTGTAACTGGAGTTCGGGGCCAATGCTTCATTTATGCTTGGACCGCCCCCGGCCCAGGTGTAAAATTAAAACTCCCCTCTCCTCTTGCTGCGAAGGCTTTGTCTGTTTGTTACTGGGAATTTCTACAACAGTTTTCTTGTGATATCTTTGACTCTGCTACAAGGGGATCCTGGCTCTGTAGAATGTAATTCTTCCTTTATATATATATATATATATATGTTAATCATTGAGCATAAATTAAAATAATAAATTAACAATATATATCTTGAGGAGGATTAAAATAAATTAAAAAAATATATATATATCCATCTGGTTCTGGGCTGTTCTAGTGGAAGGTGTCATTGCTGACTAAATCATTTTTACTGGTTTTGCGTCTATTCACATTTTCTATTTCTTCTTACTGTTTTGTGTTTCCAGTTTTTCCATTTCATCCGGGACTCAAGGTCGGTGGACCATCATTCATAGTATTCGTTTTGTTAGGTCAAATCTCAGCCCCCCCCCCCCAAACGGAGTCGACTTGCAGAGCCTCAGTCTCCCCTGAGGCTGGCTTCAACATCAACACCAGACCCCAACAGGGGGTAGAGATACAGCCTGCCTTACAACCCCCCTCCCCCATCTCTGTTTGCCTGGAGAGACATTCCTACCCCCATCCTGAGAACTACCTGACCACCTGGGCCCCCTACCTGGACCTACTTGACAGGTCCCCAAATCTGCCTATTCCAGTTGTTTTTCTCCGCCCTACTGAGCTAGCCCAGCAGCTCGGCTGCTCGTGTTTTTTCTCCGAACAATGCTTTTTCCCTTCCTTTCAGAGCGGTCTCTTGTGGTCTCGGTCACTTTCAAATCTTACACATTTGTGATTTTTTTTATTTCGGAAAGATCAGTAGTCATGCTCACACTTTGATTTCTGAGTGTAGTAATTTGATTTTTTTTTTTTTGGTTTTTCGAGGTAGGGTCTCGCTCTAGCCCAGGCTGACCTGGAATTCACTATGTAGTCTCAGACTGGCCTTGAACTCATGTTGATCCTCCTACCTCTGCTGGGATTAAAGGCGTGCACCACCACGCCAGGCAGTGATTTGATATTTTAAAATTTGAGTTAAGTAGGGATTTATCGCCTTTGGAGATTTTTTTTTTTTTTTAAAGAACCAACTCTGGTTTTCATTAGGGTTTTTTTTTTACTTGTTTTTTGAGGTAGGTAGGGTCTTGCTCCACTCCAGGCTGACCTGGAATTCACGATGTGGTCTCAGGGCGGCTTTGAACTCATAGCATTCCTCCTACCCAAGCACTAGGATTAAAGGCGTGCATCACCACACCCAGCCTTCATTAATTTTTTTATAGTCCTATATTTTATTTATCACATTTCTAATAATTGCCAGAAATCCCCTGGCAAGCTGGCTAGCAAGACTAGCTGAACCAGGGAGTTCTGGGCTTATATGAAATATCTCAGGAAATAAAGAAGGAAACAATGGAGAAAGACACCATGTGCACCCACAGACAATGCACAATCATATGCAAAAAATTTATTAAAATATATCAAATGTCTGTATTTCCAAAGGTCCTAGAGTTGCCTGATAATGACAAAGCACACAGTACTGTGGTAGTGGTGGGGGGAGGGGAATGATAAACTCACATGCTTCTAAGCTGTTTATTGTAGTGAGACAATTATAGGTGATTTTTAAACCTTTCCTAATCTCTATGTTTCTCTCATTCACTGTTTTTAAAAAAATATTTTATTACTTCTATTCCAGCCATTGCAAATGAACTCCAGATGCATGTAGCACTTTGTGCATCTGGCTTTACATGGGTACTGGGGAATCAAACAGGGGTTGTTAGGCTTTGCAGGCAAGTGCTTTAACTGCTAAGCCATCTCTCCAGCCCCTCATTCACTCTTTTAATAAACATAATCTCCATACATAGTTATGCCTTTCATAAAATACCCTTCAGACAAGGACTTTTTAAAAAAATATTTATTTTCAAGCAGAGAGAGAGAGAGAGAGAGAGAGAGAGAGAGAGAGAGAGCGCGAGCGAGAGAGCACCAGGGCCATCACTTTGTGGGTCTGGCTTATGTGGGTACTGGGGAATTGAACCCAGGGTCTTAGGCACTGGAGGCAAGTGCCTTAACCGTGAGCCATTTCACCAGCCCCAGACAAGGACTTAATATGTAGTAATGACTTTGAGCAAGTCATGGCACATCCTAGAGCCTCCTACTTGCATTTGTAAGACGTAAGCATTACTTGTCCCACAAGGTTGCTGATGAGAAAGTGTTTAGAAGGCATGAAAAGAGCTTATGTATACAGAAATGATACTCACTGCCTCTGAGCCCAAGTGGAACTGCTGAATCAGGTAAGAGGCTCCCAGCCTGCACCTGAGCCCAGCAGCCTACAGCCCAATTTCCAACCTTTAAGTGACTTTTCGATATAGTTCTCTCTGTATAACAACATAGACCACATCACCTTAAACCTCTTCCTCTAGCACTTTAGCTCGTACAGCGTATTGGTGAAGTTACTTGAAATACCTGGGAAAGTTGGAAAATGTAAAATTACCTTCTTCACTGGTGCCAGTCACTGTATGTCAGTCTCCACCTTAACTGATGGAAGATTTTTTTATGCTAATAAATTTTTATTTTTACTTAGTTATTTAAATTAATATCTTTATTATAAGTAAGTATATACGTTGTATGATCAAATCTTGTGAAGGTATCCCCGTTTCCCTCCTCTCTGTCCCCTACCCACTGGGGTACTTCCTCGGTGCGCATACTGGATCTGTCCATAGGTTAGGGGGTTATGAACTGCACCAGAGGTAACCAGTTTTTCTTTCTTTTTTTCTTCCCCCTTTGTGTATTGTTGCTGAGGGGGTGATGTCTCTGGATATTCCCCCACCACCACAGCTCTTACATTCTCCCCCACCTTCCACTCAGTTCCCTGAGTCATGGTGGGTGAGTTTTGAGTCTGCTTTGTTGTTGAGATATTAAGTATCTCTGGATCTTTGCCCTGGGTTGTGTTGGGTATCATTGATGTCTGTCTCCATTGACCTTTCATGAGTTATCATCAGACTTGCTGTGGTGATTGGTCTTCTGTTTGTCTCCTCACTTACTCATAAGTTTCATTTGGGCCCTGTGTGAAGGCCAAGGGTGGTTTGTCTCTTGCCAGGATATCAGCCATCATCTAATGCCTTGTTGGTGGAATTGACTTGTTCTAGGCTCTCTCAATGCCTTCTGAAAAATACAAACAGAATCTCCACTGGAGAGTTAGATCAATATAGGTTAAATGAGACAAACCTTGCTATTTTGGCTAGCTCCTCCTAACGGGTGTAGCCTCTCTATAGCTCTCTGGTAGTGGGAATTTCTGCTAGGAGCCCAATTTATTGGTCCCCATAGGATTTTTCCATGGATCCCAGATCCAGTTAAGGGTTCCTTGTCACTGGGTGGATCTCTTAGCCAATCATTAAGACATTGATTACCCTTCTTGGTTTAGTGCCACTATTGCACAGATGAGCATTTCTTGACTTGCTGGTCTTTTCCAGACAGTCATGTATTCAGCATTCTTGTGACAACTGTCTATATTGAATATCAGTGGTCTCTGTTTTCTCCAAATATCATTGACCAATTTCCCCTGGCAGCTCATGCAACACCTTCCAGTGCTATACATGCTGCCATCTGGGAGCTGGTTACCATTCTGGATACATCAGGATCTCTTGGTGTGATTTGACGACACTCTGATTTCTTCAGCAATAGGGTCTTCCCTTAGGCCTTGGGCAGGTATTCAAGAGCTTTGACAGAAGTCTGTCATTTTTTTTTTTTCTGTTTTTTGAGGTAGGGTCTTGCTCTAGTTCAGGCTGACCTGGAATTCACTATGTAGTCTCAGGGTGGCCTTGAACTCACAGCAATCCTCCTACCTCTGCCTCCCGAGTGCTGGGATTAAAGGCGTGCGCCACCACGCCCGGCATCTGTCACGTTTTGATTGAAGATTTTTTAAGGTCAGTGAATTAACTCATTTTTAATTATGATGAGATACTTGAAGTAAGCTTCTTTATAAAGAGGATATGTTTCTTTTGGCTCATATTCCTGGAGACTGAAAGTCTCGGGCCCCTGTATTGGTTTCATTCAGGTCTCCCCCATAAACTTAATGTGTTCTGAATGCTTGATCCCCAGCTGATGGTAGAGGTGATGTCCACCCTCTGCTCATGCTGTCAAATTCCCTGCTATAATGGAGCTTCTCGTTGAGTCTGTAAGCCAAAATAAACCTATTCCTCTCATCAACTGTCTTTGTTCTTAGTTGCAGCAACCAGAAAGCTGAGAGCAACAGCCCCCATCTTGCTGGCAGCGTCTCCAGGTGGTGAAAAGCATCCCATTGCAAGAGACAGGAGCACATATGTATGTATATCTCTCTCCCCCTTCTTTGTGTGTGTGTGTGTTTGTGTGTGTGTGTGTGTGTGTGTGTGTGTGTGTGTGATCTATGTCTGTATATGTATGAGTGTATGTGTATGTGACTGTGGTAGTTTGAATGTTAATGGCCCCATAGCTTCAGGGATTTTGATTTTAAAAAATCAAATCTTGGGCTGGAGAGATGGCTTAGTGGTTAAGGTGTTTGCCTGCAAAGTAGAAGGACCTGAGTTTGAGTCTCCAGTACCAATATAAAGCCAGATGCACAAGGTGGTGCATGTGTCTGGAGTTTGTTTGCAATGGCTGGAGGCCCTGGTGTGTCCATTCTCTCTATGTGTCTGCCTCTTTCTCTCTCATAAATAAATAAATTTTCAAAATCAATCTCTAGCAGGCAAAGCCCTATTAGAAGAGGTATGTCACCTGGAGCAGATTTTGTTCCTAGCCAGCTTGAACCTGGCTGTTCACATTTCTCTCTCTTCTATGGATGTGTGATGAAGTGAGCCAGCTTTTTCCTCCATGATGAAGCTTCCCCTGGAATCTATAAGCCTGAAATAAACCCTCTCCTCCCCTAAGCTGCTTCTGGTGGATGCTTGTTCCAACAATGAGAAGGTAACAGTGCCGGTGCATGTTCACATATGTAGAATGTGGGGACCAGAGGTTGACAACCCTCTATTTTTGTCTAGCATTTTCCACAGAATTGATAATTCCTTGCTGGAGAGAAGGAAGGTTTGTGAGAGTCAGGAAGTAAAGAATTCATCAGAATGTGGAAGCTCCTGAAACCTACAAGATTTATGAGGCCCCTTTCCCAAGGTTGTGAAAGCAGACAGCAATTGCTGGGGAGAGAGACTTCCTCCCTCCCAATGGCTGAGTTGCCTGCGAGCTCCAGGGATGCAGCTTCTAGGAGTGATCATTTATGCTGCGGTGCACTTTTCCATGATGCACTTGCCTTTGAGTCATCCATGCTCCTCTTTGGTCTGTGTTGCCATTACTTTCTTGTTGCTGGGACAAAATCCTTGAAGAGAAGCAGTTTATGGAAGGAAAGGGGTTGTTTTTAGTTATAGAGGAACTTTCATCATAGCAGGGAAAGCAGAAGTAGGAGCGGCAGACAGCCAGGGACCACATCCCCACAGTGGCAGGGAGGAAATAGAGAGCTGTATGCCTCATCCAGCAAGGCACTACCTCCCAGAGGCTCCATGGTTGGGGATCAAGTATGAGGCTTGATAACAACCACATGAGACTATGGGGGACATTTCACACTCAGCTCACCACAGTCTGTCATCTGTGCCTTATCTGAGGTCAATGAATGTCCCTTAGCATCTCCCTACGAAAAGTGAACATAACAGAGGTGTCTTACTGACTCATTCTCCACCTTACTTTTTACAGGACAGGAGCTTTAACCAACTAAGCCATGGAGCCAAGTTCCACCTTACTTTTTTGAAAAATATTTATTTATTTGCAAGCAGAGAGAGAGAAGGGGGGATAGTCATGCCTAGGGCCTCCAGCTGTTGCAAGCAAACTCCAGATGCATGTGCCACCACATATCTGGTTTACGTAGGTACTAGGGAATCAAACCTGGGTCATTCGGCTTTGCAGGCAAGAGCCTTAACCTCTGAGCCATCTCTCTAGCCCCTCCACCTTACTTTTTGAGACAGGGTCTTTCACTGAGTCCAGAGCCAACAGATTGGGCTAGACTGGATAGCCAGCAAGCTTCAGGGATTCTCCTGTTTCCATCTTTCCAGCACTGGGATTCTAGACATATGCCTCATGCCTGCTTTTTACTTGAGTTCTTGGGATCTGAACTCAGTGTGGCAAGCACTTTATTCCACCGAATCCCGAGTCCTCTCCTTAGCCCCTCTCTCTTTTCTTGGCAAGCCACCGGAATCCAATCATGAGGATTCCATCCTGTAGCCTTGTCACCTCCCCAAAATTCCATCTCAAAGCTCCACAGTTAGTTTTAATTTTCAGCCTCTTGAAACCTCACAGTGAGGATTAGGTTTCAATCCATGAAGTCTTGACAGTGTGAGGGGATACTTAAACCATCTTTAAATCATAGCAATCAGAAACCCAGATCTCATGGAGCTAGGAGATGGGACTTTTAGAAATTAGGCTGTGATTCACAGCAGTGAGAACCTAGCTCTCCTTACTCTACTCCCAGATAGTCAACTTGACAAAAGTTTATGAAATTGAAATGATTTTATTGAAGTGCATCAGAAAAGATATAATCTTACCATCCAAATCTAATTACTTGTTGGCAGAATATCAAAAATTGTCTTAGTGTAACAGGGATTTGGGGGTTCCTTGCCAATTTACCAATATACCAACGCACCAACAAATTAAAAATATCCTGGATTCTTGTCTCATGAATTAAAAAAAATTAAATTCATAGAATACCAGAGGGTAAGGTTCAGAGAAACTTTCTTAGATTAAAAAAAGGAAAGAGGAGAAATTATAGGGAGCTCCCGCCATGAATGGGAAAAGGCTCAAGTGGGAGATGCTTCTCCTGCCTCAGCCACTAGGCTGAGGTGAGGGCTTACTAGAACCTGGAGATTCAGAGGTCTGAGATGGCTAGCCAGGAAGAGAGAGCAGTTTACCTCCTCCTCATGTATAAAACTAACTCTTGGTGGTATTCCTAGTTTCCTGCCCCCAGGTAAGCCACAGAGACAGCTGATTGGTCTGGGCTCAGGCTGGCTCAGGAAGTTAAGCTTGACCAAGCATAATGTCAGGAGACCTCCCACTCCATCCTTAGGGAGGGGCTCAGGTGAAAGAGAAGGTTAGGCAGAGAGAGGAGTTAGCTCTAGCATAATAGAGATGCAAAGACAAGTCCAAGGACATTCCTGCTTTTACTTTTCAGGCCCCAGCCAACCTAAATTGTCTCAATAGCTTTTCATTTAAGAAAATGCTGACATTAGAGAGTGTGTATTTATAAACACTTTGTGTTAGTCTGTTAGGGCTACTATAACAAATACCTCACCCTGAATAACTTATAAATAATTGAAGTTATTAATCAAAATTCTATAGGCTGAGTGGTGACTCATGTCTGGAATCCCAATTTGAGGGGCAAGAGGATTGTCATGAGCCAGTCTGGGCTACAGAGTAAGTTCAAGGTCAGCCAGAGTTATAGTAGACAACTCTTTTTCAAACTAACTCTGCACTCCTCCACCTCAAAATAAGTTTTAAATGTTGGGAAACTCACAATCAATGAAGGTTTTGGCAGATTTGGTGCCTGCTAAGCACCCAGCCTCTGCCTCTTGCTGTGCTCTCACAAGGCAGAAGGGGCAAGATGGCTCTCTTCAGCCTCTTTGGTAAGGGTAGTAATCCTATCCATGAGGGCTGAGTCCTCTTACTTAACCGTTTCCCAAGGGGACCCACCTCTTAGTGCTGTTTCATTGAGTACTGGGTTCCAGCATAGGATTTTGGCTGACATCAGCATTCAGTGGATAGAACAACTCAGAAGCATATTTCACCGTTCTCTGAGCTGTAGTTTGTGGAATGTATCTGGAAACCAGGTAGGTTGTCTGTGCTTAAAAGGTCAGATTTCTTGTCACACTTTGAGGAATGATTTTCAAAGTAAGATTGTTGAATTAGCAAATGCAGTAGCCAGTGGGCCCCACCCCAGACTTATTTAATCAGAACTGGTGGGGCTTGGGTTGGGACCAGCAATCTGCTTTAACAAGTCCTCCAGGTGCAGGCTCAAGCTTGAGAGACATTGTTTTGCAGACACTGAGAGCCAGACATTGTAGTGTTGAATCAAAACAAATATTAAAACACAGCATCATAGTGAATTCCAGGTCAGCCTGTGCTAGAAAGAGACCCTATCTCAAACACACATACACGCACACACACGCACACACACACACACACACACACACACACACACACAACAGAATAGGTAGGTGTGGGACACACATGAGTATAACCTGATAACACAATGGGGATATAACCAATATACAATATGCTAAAAATTAATTTTTTAAAAAAAGATCATGGGAAAAACTCAGTTCTTACTATGTGCAGGAAAACATGAGTAGATATTAAAGATCAAAGTCTTGTCTGTTGCATAATTTTCTATTTACTTATGCACTTACTATTTTATTTTTTATTGTCCATAATGAGTTACATTGTTTATGCACTTACTATTTTTAAAAATTTTTTATTGATAGCTTCCATAATCATAGACCAGAAGCCATTATGATTCCTCACCACCATCCCCCATATCCCCTTCTCAATTTCTGTTTTCTTTCAGTATTATCATCTTTACCTCCCATTATGTGTAGGTAGTAGTGTCAGGCACTGCAAGTCATGAATATCAAGGCCATTTTGTGTCTGGAAGTCTTCGTTGTAAGCAGTTCTACCCTTCCTTTGGGTCTTACAATCTTTCCACCACCTCTTATGCAATAGACCCTGAGCCTCGAGAAGTGTGATAGAGATGTCCCAGAGCTGAACACTCCACTGTCACTTCTCAGCACTATGGTGTCTTTTGTGTTATCCCAGTGGTCACTGCTGTCATAGTCAGCCACATGGCACTGGGATGACTCTCCAAACCAGGCAGGAGGAAGGGATTTATTGAAGCTATGGATTCAAGAGAAGTTCCATAATGTTCCTGAAATAGGCTTGCCCCCTTACACAGGTCCAAGCAGAGAGAGAAACCCATCCCCAACACCACTCACACAAGCAGCAAACAGGGGGCCAAGGAGAGAATTTCTTCCCCTTTATATAGCCTTTGGGTGGGGTCTTACAACCCTTCCCCAGACTTAATGGCTTCCTGAGTCTTACAACCCTTTCCCAGACTTAATGGCTTCCTGAGTCTTAGGAATTTCCTTCCTCCACTGCCCACACAGGAAAGGATGTTTACTTCTAGCTCTTTTGAGCTTCCTTATATCTTACCCCCTACTGAGAGGCTGCCTTCCTGTAAACATCCTCAGAGACCCACCCAAGATAAATAAAAAGATCAAGTTGACAACAAAACCTAACCATCACAACACCCTTGTCTTGTTCCTGATTTTAGTGGAAATGCTTCAAGTTTTTCCCTGTTTAGTGTGATGTTGGCTATAGGTTTGTCATAAATGGCCTTTATTATGTTGAGATACGTTCCTTCTCTTCCCACTTTTTTTTGGACCTTTTCTGCATCTATTGAGAATAATCATTTTTTTGTCCTTCAGTCCATTGATGTAATGTATTATATTTATTGATTTGCCTATGTTGAACCATCCCAGCATCTCTGAGATAAATCCTATCTGGTCAGGGTGAGTGATCTTTTTGATGAGAACTTGGATTCTGTTTGCCAATATTTTGTTGAGAATTTTATTTTATTTATTAATTTTCAATCAGAGAGATACAAAGAGGGAGAGATACCAGGGCCACCACCTTGTAGGTCTGGCTTATGTGGGTACTGGGGAATTGAACCCAGGGCACTGGAGGCAAGTGCCTTAACCACTGAGCTATCTCTCCAGCCCAGAATTTTTGCATGTATGCTCATGAGTGAGCTTGCTTTGTAATTTTCTTTTTTTGTTCCGTCTTTGGTTTTGGTATCAGGGTTATGCTGGGTTCGTAAAAGGAATTTGGCTGTATTCTTTCCTTCTCTATTTTGTGGAAAAATTTGAGACATATTAGTGTTAGTTCTTCAGTGAAGGTCTGGTAGAATTTAGCAGTAAATCCATCCTGGACTAGCCCTGGCCTGGACTTTTTTTTTTTAGTAGGGAGATTTATTTTTTATTATTATTACTGCTTGGATCTCTGAGTGTATTATAGGTCTGTTTTAATGGTTTATGTCATCTTGATTTAATTTTGGTAGGTCATATACACCAAGGAAATCATCCATTTCTTTCAGATTTTCAAACTCGATGGAGTATATGTTCTTAAATATGTCCTGATGATTTTCTGAATTTCATTGGTATCTGTTGTAATGGTGCCATTGTCATCTCTAATTTTATTTATTTATCTCTATTTCTTTTAGTCAGATTTACTAAGCATTTATCAATCATGTTTATCCTTTCAATGAACCAACTCTTTGTTTCATTGATTCTTTGTGTTTTTGTTTTTTTGGCTTCTATTTCATTCGTTTCCACTCTAGATGTGGTCTTTTTTAGAGAAGGTTCCATGTGTTACTGAAAAGAACGTAGATTCTGAGGTATTTGGAATGAAAAGTTCTGTAGATGTCTGTTAGGTCCATTTGCTCTGTGGGAGTTTAGGAGAGAGATCCTCTTAGGCAGACAGCATCAG
>PVHP010021041.1:0-29887 GCA_004024765.1 Zapus hudsonius | reverse complement strand
GCTTTAGTGTTGTGAGCTTAGGGGTTTTTGTGTCGAGATTTCTTGATTTCTGTCTCACTGGCTTATCCTTTGTTGATTGAATGGCTACGGCTGTGGGTCCCTTGTTCATCCAATCAATGTCTGCGGGGTTCCATATGGATCCTCCATCATATGACAGTAGTGACTCATCTCTTGCCAGGATCTCAGCTTTCTGGTTGTGGTCGGTTGGTATATGGGCCACAGCTCTCTAGCTGTACCCTGAAAAATACAAACACAATCTCCATCGGAGAATGAGATCAGTATAGGTTAACAAATATACACAATTCTGGATTACCTAGCTTGTATTTTTAGTAGCCTCCCTGGTTCCAATCAAGGGTTCCCCCTCACTGAGTGGAATATTTGGCCGAATTTAATAGCTGTTGATTGTCTCCCCCAAGTTCAGGCTCCTCCATTGCACACATGCTCATTTCTTGGTTTCCTTTTCTCTCCCAGTAGGAGGTGTGGTCAGCCTACTCTTGGCCTCAGACTGTGTTTCATGCCAGTGGTATGTTTACACCAGCTGTTGTTCAGCTTCCCCTGGCAGCTTGTGTAGTGTCTTCCAGCACTGCACTAACTGCCATCTGGGGGCTGGTTACCATTCCAGACCTCAAAGAGTCTCTCAATGCTGAACGATGGTATTCTGTGGTTTCTTCAGCAACAGAGTTTTGCCTCAGACCTGGGGAGGGCATTCAAGAGCCTTGACAGAATTCTGTCTTGTTTTTGTAACCTCATGGGTCACTTTGGTCAACAGCTCAGTGAGGGAAGGAACCAGTGGCTGGGACCTGGGGCTGTCAGACTGCTCAGTTGTTCACAGACTTAGACATTATTATTTCATTTTAGTCCTGGCCAATTGTCACCAATGATCACCACCTTCCTTGGAAAATTTTCTTTCTTTTCCTTTCTAGGCACCAGTATACTAGGTTTTTTTTTTTTTTTTCCTATGTCTTGACTTTTTCTTCTTCTGAGTTCCCAGGATCATTTCCCCCTGCTTGTGCAATTTTTCCTCATCTATTTTCATTCTCTGTCGATCTATCATAATATTGATATGTGCATATTCACATTTGTCTATGCTCATAAATATATGCATATTTATTATCTCTTGAATATTCTCTATTGCTGCTATAGCTTAATATTTATGTTCTATTAAATCTCCACTTATATATAAAGCTTTCTTTTCTTGTTCAAATTTCTACATTTGATGCCTAAATATGTGGTGGAAATCACAAAAGTAACAAAATAATCATTTGGAAGCCATGTTTTCATAATATTCCAAATGTTTTCATATATATATATATATATATATATATATATATATATATATATTATATAAATGTCATCTCAGTCTTGAGATTTATAGAAGTAGGATCTCCATTTATCAACTATCAAACTAAGGTTCATTGAAATTAAATGACATTTCCAAAGCCCAGGTGTAAATTGAAGACAAAGTCCAGATTAAGCACCAGGGAGCCTGACTCCAGAATGCACACTGTAACTACTATTCTGCACCTACTCTTGCATTCACACTTGGCTCTGTATATTCTCCCTAATTTCATTTCCTAAAGAAGTTGACTTTTCATTCTATATTATCCCTTTATGTCATGCTTATATTATCTTGTGCCTAAATATTTTATTTTCCACATATTTATTCTCTCTTGCATCTAATAAATTATCAAATCCAATGACCCTCTCTTTTTGCATTTGTTCTATTCTACAGAACCAGGTAGGCTGTCAATTTGTTAATCCTGGGGGAACAAAGCATTCAGGCCCCTTACTTCAAAGGCAGACCAGCTGTCCCAATCTCAATGGTTGTCATCTCTCAAACAATTGCAGGTGAAAGGGCAGCAGTTTCAACCCAAAAATCTTTCTTTCTGTGCCATCTCCATCTGCTCACACCAGTCCATCTTTAAGTAAAACAACCCTGCACAGGTTCCCAGGACACAGGCAGGCAGAACGCAGAAAGCCTCTCACACAAACTGCTTCTGGCACTGTCCTGACAAAGTTCTTTCTCACCCCAAAATGCCAAATCCACAGAATCAGGGTTCTAGCAGCAACATATGACCCCACATCCTGGTACCAAAACTGTTGCAGTCAGCTTTCTAGTTGCTGCTGCACAGAAAGAACCCAAACAAAAGTGGCTTGTGGAGGAATGGGTTTATTTGGCTTAAGGACTCAAGGGGAGACTGCATCCTGGCAGGGAAAACAATGGCATGAGCAGAAGGGTGGACATCACCTCTGCCACAGCACTGGAAACAGCAGCAGTAAGGTGTGCCAAACACTGGCAAGGGGAAGCTGGCTTATAACCCCATAAGCCCGCCCCCAACAACACAGCTCTATCAAGGTTGTAAAATCCAAACTGCCATCAGCTGAAGATCGATTACCCAGAACACATTCATTTGTTTTTGGGGGACATGTGAATCAAACCATGACACTATTCCATTTCTTGATTTAATTTACTTGCCCTTTATATTCGTATTTTTCCTTGTAAGTATTTATTTTGACTTAAACCGTTTTTTCCCAACTACTTTTGGGCTAGGATGAAGAAAGAACTTTTAAATGTCAACAGACTAGTAAATAAGGTCAAATGTGTGACAGTGTCAATAAAAATTTAAAAGCACAATTTGTCACAGCTAATGGCAGTATGAAAATCTGTCGCAGAATGCCCTACAGTTGGGAATTATTGTACTCCATAGCACTATGAATTGAGATCAAACTGATACATGCTTGTAGTTTCTGAAACTTGTAAGTTGAAACAAATAAAAAAAACTCCCAGTAATTTTGTGAAGATACTCTTATATATGTCATTCTTGTTATTCATGCACAAATTCAATACCATTCATATATACAACATATGGGATATTTAGTAAATGTATATGAATAATGTATACTTATATATTTCCTGATAACATAAGAATATAAACAAAAATAGAACTGTTATTTTTACTAGCTAAGCATCAGAATTGTGATCCTAGTCCCTAAATATTTTAAAGCAAGTAACGTTTGATTTTTGTACCTATATGATGAATATATAGCCTTATTTGCCCAAAGGATTTTGAATGTGTAGGAAAGTTAATATATTTTTTCCAATATATTAGTTATATTCTACTTAGCTTTATGATATTTTCATAATTTGATATTTTTCCTGAGTCTGCTTATAATCAGCTGTTTAAACATACTATTTCTCTTCATATAATTTAATCAGTTTACATATGCAGCATATTAATTAAAATCTTAGACAGTTGCCTTAAATCTGAGAACCATTTTCAAAACTGATTATTAAGTAATAATATATGGAGCGTGTGAAAATTAGCATTTTGTAGATTTAATTCTTGCTTATATTTCCAAAATATTGGGACAGTTTTATAATTGGCAACCTCCAAATCAGATGGCAAAATGAGTAAAACTCTAACAATTATCAATATGATTAATAATTTTATTTGTAAACAAGGCCTCATATCTACTTTATTATGCAGTACACATTAGAAATGATATCATAGTGACATCTACTTAATCTGACTTTATTCAGTTGGATTATTTTCCCAACTAATTACTAGAATAATTGTTTGTAATGATGCATTTTAATACTCTATATATTTTTTGTAAAGGGGGAGAATATCTAGAGACATTGCCCCCATCAGCAATAATACACAAGGAGGAAGGAAACAAAAAAAGAACGAAAAACTGACTACCTCTGGTACAGTTCATACCCCATATCCTATGGACAGATCCAGTATTATCACCGTGGAAGGACCCCAGTGGGTAGTGACAGAGAGGAGGGAAACAGGGACACATTCACAAGATTTGCTCATACAATGTGTAAACTTATTCATAATAAAGCTATTTTAAAAATATGAGAATGGAAAGAGTTAAACTCATTATAATAGTCTTTCCCAGTTATACTTTTCCTTGTTTAATATTTGGATACTTTTTATAACTGTTTTTTGATTTATTTTAGGACAACTCTATGAAAATGGTCCCTTTCATATATGACATTTTCAGAGGGCTCTTTGTTTACGTTTTTTAAACTTTGGATTTCTTTTGAAAAGAAAGTTAAATATGCTTTCACATTGTACATTAAATTTTAATATTTTCAACCATCTATTATGTCGAAATCATTTTCAACTTCAGAAACTAGATTGTTAATTTTGTTATTGAAAATACAAAGTCATCATCATGTGTAGAAATACTTTTGTTTATTTTATACATATTAATTTCTTAGGAATATTAATTCCCTAAGTGTATTAACTAAATATTTCTTCATTATGCCTAAAAACTTAAATGAAATTTGCTTTCTTTATGCAGGTGGCCTGCATGCAATTCATAAATGCGCTTGTCACTTCTCCATATGACTTGGATTTTAGAATTCATTTAAGAAATGAAATTCTCCGTGCTGGACTAAAAATTTTCTTACCGGTAATTTGAATGCACACATTAATTATGCAAATGATCTTTAAAATACTTTGTTCTTTGGTTTAAAAAAAGCACATTTGATAACTTTAGTAAAAGTATGTACCTTCCTATTGTTTTTTAGAAAGCATTTTGATTTTTGAATGTGCTTTTTTAAATTGCAGTAATACCACTCTCAGGATATAATGAATGATTCAGAATTCAGTTAATGCTGTCCCAAAGTAATGTTTCCATTTGTATTCAGTGTAAATATGCAGGTTGTGCTTTGATTATTGTGTATTGTACAGATTGCTTAAATAAGTTACGCTTGTTATAGTGTTTTAGGAAATTTTCAGAAGAAAACATTTTATTTCTTAAATTGGATGTGAATGTTTGTTCTAATTATGGTAGTGTTAAATATATTTGGAATAATTTGATAGTCTGGAACTGTTATAAATGATTAAGTGTGTTCTGTAAATACAAGCACAACTACAGTGGCACAATATTTTAATTACAAACATTATCTAAATAATTCAAGACCCTGGCATTGTTGAAGGAGACAAACTCTTCACATTTTCTTCACACAGAACAGACAAGAAGTAGAGTAAGGGAGGGAAAATAAAGAGGTTCAGACATAAATACAGTAAGTGAACTTATAATTAGGACCTAGGTTATTAAAAATACTAAAACTTGGAAAGTAGCCCATTGAGGATGCAGTGTATAGTAAGTATGATATGTTTGTGCTTGGATGCTCATCAGTAAAACCCTGTTGCAGTCAGCTTTCTAGTTGCTGCGCAGAGAGAACCCAAACAAAAGCGGCTTGTGGAGGAATGGGTTTATTTGGTTTACGGACTCGAGGGGAGACTCCATTCTGGCAGGGAAAACGATGGCATGAGCAGAGGGCTGGACATCACCTCTGCCACAACACTGCAAACAGTGGCAGGAAGGTGTGCCAAACACTGGCAAGGGGAAGCTGGTTTATAACCCCATAAGCCTGCCCCCAACAACATAGCTTCATTGAGGTTGTAAAACCCAAACTGCCATCAGCTGAGGATCGATCTATCAGAACACATTCAATTGTTTGTGGGGGACACCTGTATTGAACCATGACAAACCCTTTATAAGTTCTTTTGATTGGGTCCATTCCAACCCATTTTATTAATATATAAAACTGTGTCTACTTGGTTTCATAAATATTTATGTCAATACTATCTTGAGTGGTTATTGCATTATTGACTTTAAAAAACAAGGAATGAGATGCAGTGAATCAAAGCAACAGTTTGTGTGACCTGTGGAGGTTATTGGGGCAGTTATCATAGTAGATTTGGGTGCTTTCACCATATAGAGCATGGTTACATATCCTTGTTTTATTACTCATTTCTCTTGACAACATATGTCCATTAGATCACTTGAGACATTCTTTTAGTGAATACAGGCTTGTATTGGAGTTGCCTTTTCATTTTCATTGGTTTCCATCCTTGCTGGTACTGTGCCCATTCTCTGTCTTTGTATAGCTTCTCAGCATCATGGTCCTCATGACTATTGTTACTATTCTTCTTTTATCTTTCAGTTTATTCAGTGTAGCATTGAAGCTTCATTTTCTGTTTTCTATTTCCAAATTGCTGATGAAGAATTTTTTGTTTTGTTTTAATTTAACCCCAAACTTTTCAGAAAGAATAGAGTAGGGTAGCTCTTATATTTGTCTGAGTATATTAACCTCAGGCTCAGTGATCTCATGCTATTTCACCCATTTGATTACTTTGGTAGCAAAGATTGCATATGATTATTTCTAAGCTACGATTTTTGACTGGTCATTTAGGACTATCTAAAGCCTCTACTAAGCCTATGTACTCCTGCATGTGTTTAATTCGTGTATGTTTCATTTACACTTTTCTTTACCTGTGCCATTTCTGTTCTGTTCTGCAGCTAAGATCTCAGAAATTCATCAGCAGGGGAAAAAAAAAACTGGAAGCATCATATTTTATTTCCTAAAGTTTTGGGAAAAATAGATATTCTGACAATTTTTCTCTTAAAGACAGAAATGGTATATGTTTCAAAATATAGGCTTGGTTGTGAACCAAAATATTATATTAATTGAAGGAAAAATTGTCAGTATTTTTGAAGCTCTGTCAGGCATTGGCATTTATCAGGTTTTGGGGTAAAATGGTATTTAAATTGAAAATACAATCCAGGAAGATCAGCCTTTAGTATGCTAGAACATTTTTTAGTTCTATAATATTCACTATGGTCTGTTGTTATTATAATTTAGTTATCATAATATCTAAAAGGTTAGAATGGTCAGGCTTTATATGTCAGCCTTTATATAATTAACTAAATATTTAAATGTAAGCCATTAGTATTTATAGCAATACTAAACATCTTTACTTAGGCATTGAACCTTAGCTGTTATTCTTAGATGAGCTGTTAAAACACTTATTTTTCCTTATTTTATACACAGTTCTAGTAAAAGAAGCTCCTTATTTTTATAGAAAATAGAGTATTTAAAATAACAAATTACACATAGCAAGGATTAATAATGTGATTGGTACATAGAAATAAGCATATCAGGCTGGAGAGATTACTCTGTGGTTAAGGCACTTGCCTTTAAGGTCTAATGACCCAGGTTCATACTAAGATAAAGTGACACATTCATCAGGAGATCATTTCCTGGGGCTATAAGCCCTGGCATGCCCATTCTCTCTTTCTGTCTCATTCTCTGTCTATCTATAGCCATTAACTGTTGAAGGAAAACAACTAAGTATGTCAGTAACTCTTGATCAGTATAATATTTTTCACAGTAAAACTTTACAAATTGTCATCAGGATCTTTAACATAGATCAGTTAGTATAATCTTCTGTGAACATGCATTTTCACATTTTTCCTGTCCATATTGGTTATATTTTAGAGTTTGAGGTGAGTTTTTATTTGAGTAACATAAAAATTCACTTATGATAAATTTGCTTCAATAATTTGGAATAAATGAGTTTTTATATATGTTTCGGTCAGCTTCCTAGTTGCTGCGCAGAAAGAACCCAAGCTAAAGTGGCTTATGGAAGAATAGGTTTAATTGTCTCTTGGGGATTCAATTCTGCCCCTCCAGCTCGGCTACTCACAGTCCGGGAAAATGTCATCCGGTGCTGGCAGCTCGCCTAGGCACCCATCCATAGTCCTGGAATTCTTTGGGTCTCCATTGCAACCCACAGTTCATCCTCATGGCTACATTGGTCTCCATGCAGGCAACCTTGCACACCTGCTTCACACGCTGATGGCCATTTTTCAAAAACAAAACTGTGTTGCAAATTCAATGACCCTCTTTTTCTAACCAATCTCCATTCCACAGAACCAGGTGGGCTACCAATTTGTTAATCCAGGGGGGATCAAAGCATTCAGGCCCCTTCCTTCAAAGAGTCCACATTCTTCCTGTTGTTCTAATGCAGACCAGCTGGCCCAATCTCAGTGGTTGTAATCTCTCAAACAATTGCAGGTGAACCGGCAGCAGTTTTGACGCAAAGATCTTTCTTTCTGTGCTATCTCCATCTGCTCACTCCAGTCCATCTTTACGTAAAACAACCCTGCACAGGTTTCCAGGACACAGGCAGGCAGAATGCAGCAAGCCTCACACGCAAATTGCTTCTGGCAGAGTCCTGACAAAGTTCTTTCTCACCCTTGTAAGCCAAACCTCACAGTCCATAGTTCTCATTACATTCAGATCTTTAAACTCTTACCAGAATGATCCAATACGCTGTACTTACAGCACTGCAAGGCACCTCTTAGGACAAGCTTTCCAATCTGTCCACATTCCTTCTGCAGATCACTTCCAAAAGCCCAAAGCCACAAGATCAGGGTTCTAGCAGCAACAGATGACCCCACTCCTGGTACCAAAACTATTGTGGTCAGCTTTCTAGTTGCTGCAAAGAAAGAACCCAAGCAAAAGTGGCTTATGGAGGAATAGGTTTAATTGGCTTACAGACTCAAAGGGAGACTCCATCCTGGCAGGGAAAACGATGGCATGAGCAGAGGGGTGGGCATCACCTCTGCCACAGCACTGGAAATAGTGGCAGGAAGGTGTTCCAAATACTGGCAAGGGGAAGGTGGCTTATAACCCCCAAAAGCCCGCCCCAACAACACAGCTCTAGTGAGGTACTAATTCCAGAAATGCCATCAGCTGAGGATCGATCTATCAGAACACATTTGTTTGTGGGGGACATCTGGATCAAACCATGACAATATACTTGAGTGTTATGCTCAAAATAGATTTCCTTTGAACATAATTAATAATGATTGTCATGAAAAATTTTCAACTGTCTTTCATTCAATTAAATAAGTAAATATTAAGTAAATCACATGTAACATTGATACCCTCAACAGCACCATACACACACACACACACACACACACACACATACACACACACACACACACACACACACACACACACACACGGGCGGAGCAGGCTCATGCAATTCATGGACCATTACAGTATTCCCACTGAAAAGGGTCCTCAGTGGGTTGGGGCCAGGGAGGAGAGAAATGAGGGTGGCAACACAAGTCTTGTAAGTATTGTGTGTCTATTAACAATAAATTTTCAAAAAAAGGAAATTACATGTTTGAAGGAACAACATAGAAAAAATTTTGCTTTGACCAATTGGCATACATTACATGTTTTAAAATGTGTAGCAAACCTTTTTTTTTTTTTTATCATTTTGACCATATAAATTTGATTATTTGGCTGGTTGTCTATAATATTCTGGTAGTTCACATTAATTTTCTGTGAGAAAAGTTCAATTCAATAATTTTGTGCTATTCTGCTTTCTATAATATTAGACCTTGGTGGTTCACTGTTGTTTCCATATATAAATTTCATATATATTATTTTATTTATTATGAGATTTATATATATATAGAGAGAGGGATGGAGAGAGGGAGGAAGGGAGGGAGGGAAGGAGGGAGGGAGGGAGAATGGATGAGATAGGAACTCAAAGGCATTGGCCACTTTGGGAATCTGGCTTTTGTATGAACACTAGGGATCAAACCCAGGAAGTCAAGCTTTGCAAGCAAACACCTTGAGCCATGGAGCCATTTCTCCAGCCCCTATGTTTATTTTCATTTTTTTTATTGTTCATAATGAGTTACATTGTTTAGTGGGCCAACCTTGAGTTGTTATCCCCAATTCCTCGTTGCCCCCCTTCCCCATCCCAGTCAGCTGGATATCCTCCTCCGTGGGCCATCTGTATCAGTCTTTGTAGAAGGGGACCATGGATAGCTCATTCTTCAGCCGGGCTCTCATGTCTCAAGTGTGTAGTTACTGAGGGTTGCCAAGTCTATGCTATTCTCCCCCACCACGGCTCTCACAATCTTTCCGCCCCCTCTTCCGCTCAGTTCTCTGAGTCATGGTGGGCGAGTACTGAGGCTGCTATGGTGTTGTGAGCTTAGGGGTTTTTGTGTCGAGATTCGTTGGTTTCTGTCACACTGGCTTATCTTTTATTGATTGAATGTCTATGGCTGTGTGTCCCTTGTACATCCAATCATTCTCTGTGTGGTTCCATATGGATCCTCCCCCGTATGACTTTGGTGGCTCTTCTCATGCCAGGATCTCAATTTTCTGCCTGCAATTGGTTGGTAGGGTTATATTGGCCACAGCTCCCTCACTGTATCCTGAAAAATACAAACACAATCTCCATCGGAGAATGAGGTCAGTATCAGTTAACAAATATACAACAATCTGGATTCCTTAGCTTCTATTTTTAAAAGCCTCCCCGGCAGACACTCGCATAGTGCATCTTTTCTTGGGAGCCCAAGAGTATGGGATCCTTTGCATATCTCCCTGACTCCCCGGTTCCAATCAATGGTTCCCCCTCACTGAGTGGAATATTTGGCCAAATTTAATAGCTATTGTTTGCCTCCCCCAGGCTCAGGCTCATCCATTGCACATATGCTCCTTTCTTGGTTTCCTTTTCTCTCCCAGTAGGAGGTGTGGTCAGCCTACTCCTGGCCTCAGCCTGTATTTCATGCCAGTGGTCTGTTTACCCCAGCTGTCGGTGTTCAGCTTCCCCTGGCAGCTTGTGTAGTGTCTTCCAGCACTGCACTAACTGCCTTCTGGGAGCTGGTTACCATTTCAGACCTCGTAGTCTCTCAATGTTTGTAGGGTGTTTACATAAGATTATAAATAACCATTAAAAATATTTTCAGCCTGTCATGATGGTGCATGCCTTTAATCCTAGCACTCAGGAGCAAGGCAGGTGTAGGAGGATCACTGTGAGTTCAAGACCACCCTGAGGCTACATAGTAAATTCTTGGTTTGCCTTGGCTAGATGCCTTACCTAAAAAAAAAAAAAATATGTATTTTCGTATGCATTACAGGCATACTTTCTTTAAATTATTATGCATGTAGATTCTGCAGAAAGAACATTTAGGAAGTACATAGATTTGGGTTTGCCTCTAGTAGTAGCCATAACACTTCCATTTATAATTGTTCCATTGAAAAGAAAACCATAGATTCAAGGAATATACCCAATTTTGTTTTATTCAACCAATTTGAAACATACCATGCTTGCATTTCCTTTTAGAGTTCAAGCTCAGCTTTGAATATCATAATCCCACTTTCGGTATCACTTCTGAACATCCACAGTTATGATTATTGATTTGAGGTTTGAAAGCTGCAACTTAATGGACAAATATTAAAAGATATTCCAGGTGATATATATTAAGCCCAACAATCTCTAGTGTGACATGCTTCCAAAGTTTTTTATATGCTACTATTTGAAAATTATCATTGGTTTGTAATGTATGTGCTTATGATGTATTACAAAAGCATATTTTTGATGCCCAATTTGGTATTTTGTAATCAGGCTAAGCAAAACTTAAAGTTGGGAGAGGAGGCTAGATCAGCCTTTTTTAAAAAAAAATCCTACCAGCCTTTTGCCTTTAAGTCACAAAAGTTCATAATAAATTTATTTGTACATATTTTCATGCCATACTTGGGACTGTTGTGCTTGAATATATCCTTGCATTTGTTTTTCATTAATACAGTTGATCTATATTAGCTTTCTTTTGCCAGAGGCACATGTGAATGTTCTAACTGCATGATTTCTTTTGCAGTCTTTGATGACTGTGTTTAGTCAGAATGGCAGCATTT
Source organism: Zapus hudsonius (assembly GCA_004024765.1). Taxonomy (NCBI): domain Eukaryota; kingdom Metazoa; phylum Chordata; class Mammalia; order Rodentia; family Dipodidae; genus Zapus; species Zapus hudsonius. The sequence continues at coordinate 18,351 of PVHP010021041.1, read as the reverse complement.
AATTTGCATTGTTAGTAATTAGTGTTTTTTCTTCTAGAATTGATCGTTAATTTTTTAATGTGAGTAATCAAGATCTGCAGCATGGAAGGAAAATGCCATGATTGCAATAAGATTCTTTTATATTTAAATAGAAAAACTTAAGTTACATTTACTTTCAGGAAATAAAGTGTTCTGTGTCAGTATTTGAAAATGCTCTGTGTTTTTAGATTTAAATTTCCTTCATTATCAATATATACCATTTTGTTAAGCTGTTTATTGTTTGCTGATTTTGTTTTCATACATTAGGGTTTGAAAGAAAAAAAGAATGAAGAGCTAGATATTCAGTTAAGAGTATTTGAAGAGAACAAAGAAGACGACCTAACTGAATTATCACATCGTCTCAATGACATTCAAATAGAAATGGAATATCCTTTCACAAACCACAAAAATAGTTTTGTATATATTGTGAAATTGTCAGATTGATCTGGTGATTTCCACAGACAATATTGCAGTCTATACAGGCCTCGCCATTGAGCATATACACCCTGCTCAGTGGTCTTGAAGAGACAAGAACCTAAGGTGGTATTTAAGAAAGAGAAAAAGTATACTGAATTCATATTTGGCTCTAGTTTATACACACTTTCATCTTATTAATGATACTTCACTTTCATATGGATTTTTATGGAAATAAATTTTTTTTCTTATCAGATATGTATGTTCCTCAATAATATCAAAATTGTTTACATATATAATAATGTGTAAATATAGCAATGAAAACAATATGATAAACACATGATATTTTTAAGCAGAGTTGCATTAAATGAATTGGTCATCTAGAATATTGACGTTTTCTTTCACTTACTTTCTACTGACATGAATGAAGTTTACCATCTTCTGTACAATATGCTGAAAGACACCAATGCGGAAACCTACTTCTTATCCATCCTGCAACATTGTTTACTCATCAGAAATGATTATTTTATCAGGTAACAGGCAGTTCTGAGGACTGTCCTTATAATTTTAATTAGGTATTAACAGAAAATTATTAACATGTTAGGCTCTACAGAATATATGAATGTGTATGTACATACCTTTAAGAGTTTGCCAATTTTAACATACTTTTTAAAAAGATGTTCATTATTTTAAATTGGTCCGGAGAGATAGAAGTTCGCAAAAATTGAATAACCAAACAAGATTGTTAGTTGAAATTAATCTAACACATATTCTTGACCCTTTGATTAATTTTTTTCTGCTAAAATATGTAAATACAAAATGTTACTTTTATTAAGGTCTTATTATTATCTCCTTTCAATAGTAATTATTACAAGTGTGACCTTTATATATAATAAGAATACATTTATTTCCATATTTGTGCAATTTTAAAGATTTTCAAAATAAGTGAGTAAGAGAATAACCCATAAAATTGTTTTTGAATATAGTAATAAAGGAAATCTCTGACAAATGGAAAGTTCTAAAAACAATTTTGAATGTCTAAAATTATTCATAGGTTGGTGATTATGATCTTGTGTTTAACTATTCAAGACACTCTTAGTTTTTTCATCACAAATCTGCATATATTTATGATAACTTAGACACCGATTCCTCAAAACCCTTTGAGTAATGGTAATGTGAAGACTACCAAAAGATCAGGTATAATGGTATATGAAATGATGTTGCTACAACAACATAAAGATCTACTGTAGTTCAGGCTAGTACAATATTTCACGGCTATCATGATGATTGAGAAATAGAAATTTGTTAGAAATATTGTCATATGCTGATTTTTCACCAGGAAAATTTATAAGAAATTGAAATTTTATTTTCTAAATTAAGTTTTAAAAGGTAAAGGAGAATTATTTCTAGGAACATATAACTAACTGTTTGAAAATGTCAATAAATGAGGTATTATTTCACACATGGCATCCTTTTGGTCCTAAGAAATTCCATGTGAGGTAGAACTATGACAGTTACTTTCATTCTACCTGAAGATTATTTAATATGACCTAGAAAAGAGGAATTACATTTTCTTAAGATCATCCTCATGTTTAAAGATCTAGAAGAATAATTAGAATCTCTTTGGCTTTATTTTCATATTTTTAATATGGTGACAAGCTATGTTTAGAGATGGTTATATCATTTTTTTTCTACAGTGGTACTTCTTACAGGATTTGCTTTATTGAATTCATTCCTTCATGATAAGTGCTTTGGTTTTTAATGTGAAATGTGCCTAGTAAAATTTTGCAGTAAAGTGATAATTTTTGAAGAAAGTAGTACCTTGGCAGGTTACAGAATTATGTGTTTGAAAACCTTTGACACTTTAAGCAAATTGCTCCTAAATCTATGCATGCTAAGTGTATATGCTTTTATAAAATGGAATTTTAGAGTTGTGTTGAATAAATAGTTTCTTTGCAATAGTGTGGAACATAAGTGACTTGGTCCCATTTATAAACTCGTATAGCTGTCATGAGTAAAATGGTTATAGTGAATTCCAGATATTGCTTGCCATATAATGTCAAGAAAGTCATCTTTAATTAAAAGTGATAGCCTGTAGATTTCTAGAATTATTTCTGTTCTCAGGGTATAGGGCTTTTATAAATAGGTAAGATTGGTAACTGTTTTTGAAGAAAATTATGAATCCCAGAAAATTACAAGATCAATGTGGTACATATTTTTTGTTCATTGTATCACAATAAGTCTCATACCATAATTTTCATACCATCTTTAAACTTTAGGCATATTATCCCAAATGCAATGTAAAGGTCAGTGTGTTTATTTTCTTAGCAGTTATAGAAAAAGGACTCAGTTTTCTTTTTTTTTACATGCTGAATCACTTCCTAAGAAAATTATGACAGTATAAAATGTAGTCACAAGTATGTTCTTTCTTTTTCAGGCCACAGTATTTTAAAGTAATTGAAGAATGTGTAGCCCAGATTGTACTTCACTCCAGTGGTATGGACCCGGACTTTAAGTACAGACAGAGACTAGATGTTGATTTCACTCATCTAATAGGTATGGAATACAATCCCTACCATTACTTGTGTTTTATACCTTCTGTATAATGAACACCTATCAAGAGTAGGTATCTCACTGAATTTTTACTCTGCTGCAGTAAATCTTTCTGTTTATAGCTGCTCCTCCATTGCTGTATTATTATTAATACAACTTCTCCATTACTGTATTATTATTGTTTGGGGATTGTAAGAATTCTCCCCTTGTACTTGGAGATGCCAACCTATCTGATAAATGTTTATACTACTGTAATTAGTTTACACTGAGTACCTCAGAAGAAACTTCATAATGGCTTGTTGATGAATACCTTGGTTTTTACAAGCATTACTCTGAAATCCTTTAATTTACATTATCGTCACACTGTAGAGATTTTTGTAGAATCGTATGTGTAGTAGAGTCTCAGAATTATAGATGTGCTATTAGTGTCAAGTTAGAAAATACAAATTCCATTTTATTTAAGCAGCTTGAGACCTTTTAAAGCTATGATAAAGATGAGTTTATATTTTCACAGAGCTAGAGAAGAATTATATATGATCATATTCAAGTCCTTGGATTGCTGCTCAGGAAATGACCTTATATCCTTACAGACTCCTAGTTAGCAGTACTTTCAAACAAACTGATGAATGATGGGAAACATCCCTTGTGAAATAAAAATACTACACTATGTGGCCTTTAAGCAAAGCTGTAATATTTATTTATTCATATATTTATTTATTTTCAATGATAGAGAGAAAGAGAGAGAGACTGAGAGAGAGAGAATTGGCAAACAAGGGCCTCTTACCACTGCTAATGAAGTCCAGATACATGCATGATTTTGTGTATCTGGCTTCATATGGGTGCTGGACAATTGAATGCAAACCTTTAACCATTGAGTCATCTCTCTAGCCAGAAGGTGGTTTATTTAGAGGCAAGGAAAAAAAAAACAAAATTTCTAAGGTTCATGCATGAACTTCTTTGCATTTTTAAAAAAAGGAAATAGTTGTTAAATGCAAATTATACATAACCAGTCACTCCATAGCACAAGTCAGCATCACAGTCAAAGATGAATGCATTATTGTTACTTATTCTTTTCTGTTTCTGTAAAGGAGATCTCTATTATAGGCTCTTGAGCCATCTGATTAATTACATCACCAAAACTACCTTTGCAGCAGAGTATATTTCCTTGCAATTCTCTATTTTGTGGTCTGTGTTTCTTCTATTTACATAATATGCCGATTTTCTGTAGAGCCTCACATTGTGAGAATTTCTCCATTGTAGACCATCATATTTGGACTATTAATGTCTCAATAATATTCCATTTGATGGACTATCATAATCTCTTAATTGGTCTTGTTTTATTGTCCATATAGATTGTTTCTAGGTTCTCACCATTATAAATGAACTTGCAGCAAACATTTCAGTGTACAACTATTTTACTTTTTATCACTGTTTTGTGTGGGATTAATTCTTCTGAGACTAGGAATTTTCAAAGTGCAAATGCTTTTTAGATAGCATGCAACCTTTAACATTATTCACAAAGTAAGGGTAAAGGATGGATTCACTGCAGAGTTTCCGGCTAATAGTAAACTGAGCACTTTATTTCATATTTTGTTGAGAGAGTTGCAAAGGACCATTTTCAAACAGAGGTATTGGCTTGTAACCCACTATTGACTATAATTGACACACAACCCTACTATTGATTTTAGCTAGTTCTCTTAGTGTTCAACAGACATTTATTGTGTGAACTTTGTGTCATACCCTTTGATTGTATCCTTCCTATTAACCAAAAATATTGAGCAGGGCTTGGGGAAATGACTTAGTGGTTAAAGGTACTTTTTTGTAAAATTTGGGTGCCTAGCTTTGATTCTATAATATTCACATAAACCAGGTGCATAAAGTGGTACATGTGTCCTGAGTTCATTTCCAGTGGCAAGAGGTGCTCACATTCTCTCTCCCTCTTCTTCCCCTCCTCTGTGTGTGTGTGCATGTGCATGCATATCCATCATATCATGCAAATAAATTCTAAAAAATGGGCTATCAAAAGGATCAAGTAAGAGATGATTTACAGTCAGCTTCATCTATGTGTCATTTCTGTAGATATTTTAGCAAGTTACTTAACTTCCCATTTTTTCCTGTAGTTTAAAATAAGTTCAATCTAATTTATTTATGATTATTAAGATTTTGTGGTAAATCCACCCCTTTGTTTTTTTGTGCACCTAACTGAGGACTTTGTTCATACGGTTGTTTGAACTACATACCTATTCCTCCTTTTTTGAAAGTTGATGAATGCTCTGGAATATATAATCAAACACTTTATTTACTTGTAAGAAATCTATGGATTTGTATTTTATGATCCTTTGGGATTCTTTGAGATTAATAGTCTCTTCTCATTTCACTTTTCTGTAAGTCTCTTCTTCAAATAGATCATATAAGATCCTTAGATAAAACTGTCTAATATATTCCCATTGAAATTTAAGTAAAATAAAAATCACTACTATCTTTGGCTGCCATGGCACATATTTGCTTCTTGCCAATTCAGCACTTGTAACTTTTTGGCTCTGTTTTTTGCTCCAGCTGCTATACATTGAAACAAAAAATAATCATAGATAGATTTGGCAAAAGTGAAGTTATTCATAAAGTATACAAGACAATGCATAAAACACAGTTAAATCTATAATAGAAGTTAAAATAATGAATATGTCCATCACATTTTATAGTTCCTATATGGCCCTCTTTTTCACATGCTTCTCGTCTCTCCTTGTTTTGTGACACTTCTCTCTTTCATAATGGCTTTACTTTCTTTTTCTAAAATCTAACATAAATATAGTCACATAGCATGTCTCTTTTTTCTTCTGCCCTGTTAAGTATAATTATTTTAAGATTCACCTATTCTATTTTATGTCATGTATCAGTAATTCTTTGCTTTATATTTTAGAATAGTATTTCTATATATGGATATACCACAATACTTTACATGTGCATTTCTTTTTTTATATTGTTTTACTTTTATTATTTTGGTAGCATGTCTATCACACCTCATATCTTTATTTGATGTACACATTGTATCATTTCCTTTGACAGTTCTTGAGATTTTTCTCTGTGTAACTGTTCTAAGCAATTTCATGATTGAGGGGATGAATGTGTTTGCAAGTCTGGAGGTTTGTGAAACATATCTACTCATATATTTCTCATCATTTTAATTTTTGCCAATTATATCTCACAATCTTTTTTTTACTTTTCCTTTGCATCTTTGTATCTGTGACTAATTATTAGCATGATTTATCTTGACATTTTGCCCTACTCATATGAACCCACACTTTGTACTTTTAAACTGCTATCTTTGTATTTCAAAGACTTATGTCAAAAGAGATGTAAACACTTCATTAAAAATGCTTAGGATTTCAGGGCTGGGGAGTTGTCTCAGTGTGCAAGTCTGAGGTCCTGCATGTCTGTTCACAGAACCCATGTAAAAGATAGAAGCTGGAGTGGGCTTCTGTAATTCCATACATGTGAATTTCTTGATAGTCATTTGGGTACTTTCCAGCATTTGTGTACCTAATTTTAAATGCTATGAACATTTTTATCCAAGTGGGGATACAGATATTTTTTTGATTTACAATAAAAATTATAGGAAATAGTTAGGTATAGAATAGAGTTTATATATGATAATGAAAGATACTATACTGCTTCGTGCATTATTTACATTATAAAATGTTTATTTAGACCCGAGTAGCTTAATTTTTTCCCTCTAAGTAAAACATACATTTCACCTGGATTAGAGAAATTAAATAATTTTATTGGAAATCATGAATTAATGTATTTTACTCTGCCTCCCACTCCAAGTAATTTTTCTAGATTCCTTTTGAGTTTAGCTAATCCTAAACATGGTCTTTGATACATTTCCCCATATAATAATTACATGTTTAAAAATAATTCTATAGTTATGAAAGGTGAAATATTATGAAATAATTTGAAAATTATAATTTCTTCTGTGTTTCAGTAGTCATTAAAGAAATAGAGTGTGGTTGTTTATGTAAAGTGTAGCTCAACTTCCCTTTAACATTGATTGATGTAAAAATTAACAGAATTACAGCCTGGGAACCATATTTCTTTAGAGATCTCGTATCATTTTCTAATAACTTTTATTTTACTTTAATAGAGGGTTGTGTGAACAAGGCAAAAGTTGAAGAAAGTGAACAAAAAGCAATTGAATTTTCAAAGAAGGTAAGATTTATAAAATATTAGCTGAAATTTTAAAACAATGATTTAGTGACTGTGCATATTCTATTTTGTTTTTTCATGTAAGACCTTGTAGCTTGTCTTTTCCATCTTGTAATTTATTATTGGATTCAATATGGATTTTTTTCATAATAATTAAGAGGTGGTTACCATTATTTTTCTTCATTTTTTTTCATTCATTATGAAAGAAAATAATTAGTATATAATATTTAAATTTGAGATGAAATAAAATTAGTTTGCTGGAAGCGCATATAGTTACAAACAACCAAAATGAATTCCTCCTCCATTGCTTCCTTGCAAGGTAACTTTTTTTGACATCTGTGAGATACTTAACTTATCCTTAAAAATATAGTTTTCGGGATAGGAATGAAATTCAGTGGTTGGAGTACTTTCTTATCATGTGTAGGTCCCTGGGTTCATCTCTAGCACTAAAGCATATGGTATGAGCTTTTAAAAGCATTACTGTTGATAGCCACAGAATATTGAATTTATTCTTCCTCTCCTCCTCCCTACCTCCTATTCTTGGAAGTTTGTAATTGCCTTCCTTTAAATGAGGCTGCTATTTCATGTAGGCTTGTTGGAACTTGAGTCTCCTCTTTCTTTCTTTGCATATAAATGGCTTTGAGTCAAAACAAGCTTTATGAATATTGTAATTCTATTTAGATCTAAGATGGTCTTTTCCTTGTTTAAAGAAAGAATATCTTCACTTTTATTAGCTCCCATCAAAAGTTCCTCCTTCCCTCCCGTCCTTCCTTCTGTTAAGCATTAGTACAATATTTTTATAAGAACTATTGAGTACAGGAAGTACTGAAGCAGAAGTCTAAAATCTTTCCAGTTTTCAACCTAGTGACAACAAGATAAAGTGCTTGTATATTGCTCTGTCTTCAAAGTTATGACTATCTTGGAGAATAGATAATCACTTTTGTTATCAATCTAGAAATTATAGTTACTTCAGGGCATCTGAAGAAATTTTTGTGCCCTTTTAGTTATTAGAATAGTTTGAACTTAAGCATAAAATGTTTGTACGAGGCTGCCATTTTCATTGGTAAAAGAAATATGCATATTTTAATAGACTTCCATATTTACAATGTTCCCATTTTAAGTTACATGCTTTATATTTCTATTCAAAATGTTAGAATCTCGTTAATAGTTCCTGACAGTTTAATTAGACATTGCAAGATTGGGGCAAATTTTGATGATCTATCATTTTAAAAGTTTCTCGAGGGCTGGAGAGATGGTTCAATGGTTAAGGCACTTGCCTCCAGTGCCTAAGGCCCCGGGTTCAATTCCCCAGGACCCACATAAGCCAGACCCACAAGGTGGTGGCCCTGGTTCTCTCTCTCTCTTTCTCTCTCTCTCTCTCTCTCTCTCTCTCTCTCTCTCTCTCTCTCTCTCTCATCTCTGCTTGAAAATAAATAAAATATTTTTAAAAAGTTTCTCAAGGTATTTAATATGGAGAAAAGTATCCTGAAATAAGAGAAATGTCAGCATTTTATCATGAACCATTTTAATCTCCAGCATTTATAATGGAAGCATTGCAGAGATAACTTATTAGTTATCTACATGTACTCTTTTGATATGGTTCATTTTTTTTAATATTTATTATCCATAATGAGTTACATTATTTAGTGGGCAAACCATGCATTGTTATCCCAAATTCCCCACTTCCCCCCCCCCCCATCCCTGATGTGGTTCATTTTAAGAGGCAGTGTAAAGTAGGTTTTCAAATGTGTTAGAATGAGTAGCAGTGGTTGTAAGATCTATTCTCAAGCCTTTCCACTAATTATCAGTGACTTTATGGAGGCAACATCCTCTCCTTTGATACTGGTTTATTTATAATTCAAAGGAGAGTGAGTGTGAGACTAGTAGACTTAGAGGCAGGACTACGTCTATTTCTCTTATGTCAGGTCAGGCTTCTGTGATTCCTAGTCTGTGTTTACAGATAGGGTAATATTAAATGTAAATCATAAATGCCGCATGTATCTTAACAAATGTATTAATAAATTATTTATAGAGGAACATTATACATTGTGTGCTCACCTAGAAGACATATTTAAGAAAGACTCAGGTGAATAAAGCTTAGAGAAGGGTATGAATTCATATTCCCATAAATCATAATGTATACCATATTGAAGTCTAGCAATCTCAGATTGAAGGACCTTCAATCTGTTGAAGAAAAGTCCTTTTCTTTTGTTGGAGAAAAGTCCTCAACATATTTGGCATCCTGGCTTGAAACTTTTTTTTTTTTTTTTTGTATCCTACGCTGGCCTTGAAGTTGCAAGGGTCCTTCTTTCACTGGCTCATTAGTACTGGGATTACAGGTGTATACCACCAAGCTCAGTTGAGAACTATGAAAATAAGGCCTTCGAAAGAACTATGGATCCTTCACCCCATGCATCTATGGCGCTTTGGTAATGTATAGACTTTTGAGAAGATTTGGACTATCCCTTTGAGTACTTGTGGCTCGACTAGAAATGAATGGAGCATAAATAAGAGTATTCAAATTTGACCTCAACAGTTATTTTTCAGTGTGTCCAGCCATTTTTATCAGACTTATTACTGAATGACATTCTGTAATTTCTACTGGTAAAATTAACTATGATGATTAATATTTATTAACTCTGAGCATACTGTTGTATTGTTTTCTAAACTATAAAGATCATTCTATACAATGAAATACATACTTTTTAGAAACAGCAATAACATTGTTGACATAATTTATACACTTCTAAGGTCACCTGAGGTGACATTAACAATATACTTTAAATGAAATCCTCTGGATCCTGACCTAGGTTGTAATCTTTGTAAATATCTAGCTTGAATATTTTATGCTCAGAGTTGTGATTAGCTTAAGACAAGAAGCAGGATGTGAATATTCATTTTTTGATATCCATAGTTTATCTTTCCTGTAACTTCATCTTTTTTTTTTTGCTTATTTGAGTTGTTTAATGAAATTTGTTGCTAACCATCCAATAGAGAATGCTATTTTAGTATGTATCATTCTATTGTCAGGTTTTGTGGAACAATGTGTTTGGGATGCTAGTCAATTAAGATTATTATAGAAAGATTTCAATTAGGATTAGTGTGCATTCCTTCTGAGCATTCAAAAAATGCAGTGTCTTTTCAAAATTCAATATAGTTAAGGATTTGTAACTGCATGTTGGCATATTTTTAGATTCCATTTTCTAATTAAACTTACAAGTATGGGGTGAAGCATTAATTAATATTATTAATTCTAAAATTGACTTATAACTAAACAATAAAAAGTCTATAATACCTGAAGAAAATTCATAAGTTGTATTGCATTTTTTTTGCAAAAATATAAGTGAATCTCCCTTCAGTTGATGGATGAAATATTAGCTCTTTATTACCAGTGCCACCAGAAGCCATGCCAAGCCCTGATCTAAATACTTAATGTACCGAAAATAACCAAGGGCTCTGGCTTTCTGAGCAGTCTGTGAACTTATCTAGGCCAGAACCATTCTGCTTATTTACTATTTAATTTTGTTTAGAGATTTCTTAAAATATATATAATTAACTATACTTTTATGGTGGTCATCATTGCAGTTTGATGAAGAATTCATAGCTCGGCAGGAAGCTCAAGCTGAGCTTCAAAAACGAGAGGAAAAAATCAAAGAACTTGAAAATGAAATTCAGCAACTTCGAGCCCAGGTAATGAAACAAGATAAAGACTATGTCTCACAGGGAGTTCCATGGTAGAACATTATCTTTTTACATAGAAGAAAAATGTGACCAGAGCAGATTTTTTTGCCAGTTTTACATTTTAGTTGAAATAAGTACAAATTTGAATTTTCAAGGACAGTAAATCATTTTAATGTGTGGGGAAAAAATGAGGCATCATTTGTTCATATTGCCCTGAATATTTTTAACAAAATACATTACACAAGCAAAACCATTTTGGAAATGAAATTTTCATGATGATTTGATAAATATGAGCACAGAATTTTCTTTCAAAAGGAATATGGGAATGCTTGTTAATTTTAATTATCCAAAAATCTTCTTGTGATCTCTTTCAACCTAGACTACCAACAATTCAAAACACATAAACTTTGTATTTTCACTAACATTCCACTGAAGTGAAAAACTCCCATATTCACTTAAAGTCTTATTCAGGGTGTTTTGAATTGATTATGTATATTGCACATCATACTTTATCTCTTAAATGGATATTATGAATTTGAAGAGGCTGTCTTTAAATAGTGTATGCTTACTAGATGTCACTTGATTGACTAAGATTTCTCTATTAGTATACTAACAAAAAAATTACTTCAAATCTCCCTAGTAACATGCTAAGTACCAAAAACAATAGCCTTTATCTCTTTATCTACCCTTAGGCTGCATTATGTATAGCTAATTTTTAATCATTAATCTCAATTCTTTGTGACTTTTGTCATTTTATTATCAGATTTACCTTTCTACATGTCTGAGAATTCAATTTCTCTTTATTTTTTCATTCCCAAATGCTGAGATTTCTCAGTGTTCTGTCTTCCAGTATTTTTCAAACATCCCATTCATATGTACCATACCACCAATTAGTCATCTTTTGAGTCTCTAATTCCCAGCCATTCCTTCAAACTTCGTATTTGTGATCTTGATTTTTAAAGTCAGCTAGTTCTCCTATTTTATTAGTTCAAAATCTTACCACTATTTTTGATAGCAAACTTGAAATGATTGTTTGCTTTTATCTTGCCCTGTGACACACACACAATACACACACACACACACACACACACACATATACATATGCACACACACATTATTTCTCTGACATTTTCATATCTTGAATCAAAACAGATTTTCTCAGGTCAATTCCCATTACTTATTGCCAGAATCATTACAATTGTTGCCTAGATTTTCTCTCTTTTTCATCACAGCCATCTTTTTATGTCCTTAGAAGCTTATGCAAGAAGCCTCTGGTCAGTTCCCAGCACCACATTAAACCTGGCTTGTGGACATATGCCTTTGATTCCAATACTCAGGGTAGATGCAAGACAATTAGAGGTTCATGGTTATCCTCTATTTTAAAAAGAGTTATAGTCCTCTTTAAAAAGAGTCCTGTCTGAGACGCTGCCTCCAAAAAAAAAAAAAAAAAGAAAAAAGAGGAAAAGGATGGGGAGGAGTGCTTTGGAACACTGTCTTATGTTCATAAGGTAGCCATTGCATTCGGTATTGAGCTCAGAAACATATCATCATGGATGGAGAAGGGCAATAAATAAATAAGTCAGCAGCAAATCAATCTTGCTTCTGTGAATATTAGTATTCAAAGATTCATTATATTCTGTGGCTGTCTATTATAAATCAGATTAAATACATCTCCCTACTAGGAAGGAATGAGTTTATTTCCTTAACAGGAATTCTTTGATCTTCTAGCATGTGCTACCTTGCATCTATTCCCTCTGACTACTGTCTTCACTGCTCTCTCTTTTACAGGAAAATCACCTTTCCTTCCATCATTGCTTTAACTTATGTCTTCCATACATTTCATTATTTCACCTTTCCCCACACATTAGTTTCAGAGATGTTAATGAGTTTTTCACAAAGAAAGTATTTCATAGTTCACTAATTGGATGCACATGAACTTCTCCCTTAGGAATTCACAGCACTTATTGGCATATTAAATAGTCTGAGATTTTCTACACTGAAGAAACTATTTTTCACATACCTTTTGATGATTCATTTAACCATAGAACTTTTTATGTCTCAACAACTTAAAGAATTAGTGATTTTTTTGGAAACAATGGTTTTGAATTTAGTTGAAAATATTGGCTTTCTCTGCAAATTTGTTGCCGGTGGTACTTTATTTATTTATTTATTTAGCTCTATCTTTGGTGCTGATTTGGATCTCATTATGTTAGCCCAGGCTGTTCTGGAACTCAAACACAATCCTGCTAATGTAGGATTTTTTTGTGAAAAGGAGTGCCTGTAAACACCAACTTTTGCATCCTTATCCTATTTTTGAAAAAATTTGATAAAACAATCCAAGAATAGTAAATTTCGAAGTATGAAATTTATTGTTGGGGGATTAAGAACCCAGGAAAAAACTAGGTGAAAGATTTAATCAGAGGAGAATTATCCTTCTTGCCAGGATGGAAAGAGAGAGGGGAGACAGGAGATGGAGAAAATCTCTATCACAGAGAAAGCTCTGGGGGAATAAGGGCTCTGGGGAGAGGTACATTCACCCTCACATGGAAGGCATAGCACAAGGGCCAAAAGATCACCTTCACATAAAACATCAGAGATGGTTAAGAAATTGTGAAGGCTCAAAGATCAAAGAAATGTCATCCATGTTACAAAGTTAAAATAAAATAAGAGAAGATAAAATAAAATAAAATAAAATACACCTCAAAGCAAGACATGTTTAGGAGGGAAGTAAGCAGGAAGATACACAGGCAGAAGTACCACAGCTTTCCAGTTTGGCTGAGAAGGAAGAGAGAGAGCCTTACACTCTGATGTGCAGATGAAGCCACACATAGAAAAGAGAGTTTATGCATATGGTTAGGCTCCTTTTTTATGGATCAGACATTCTATTAGGCTGAGCCATTTTGTCAGACTAGGGTGTGTAACAAGGAACATGATTGGTTCATGGACTCAAGGGGATGACTCAGGAGGGGCCAACTGAGAAAAAAGCTAAAAGTTCCCTTAGGAGAGTGTTGCTTGCAGTCATCATGCATGAGATTTGATCAGACATGAGTCCTAGTCCAGCCAAGGCAAGCCACGTGGCATCTGCCTATTGTCTTTGGGGCTCTGTCCCTGCTTGACTATCCATAAAAATCCACCTTGCTCCTCTTTATCCTTCACTGCTAACTTACTTTGCAACAGTAAAAAGAAGTTATTGGTATAACTTATTATGTTTGAGTCAATTCTCCTCATACATAGACACCCTTTCAAGAATAGTGTGTTATAGTAGAATGTTATAGTTTTCTGTCTTTGACCAGTCATTTTGGCACAGGCTTTTATTTTATTATTTTTGGCCTTTTCAAACTCAATCCCCAAACACAAGCTTAAGTCTGCTTTTAAACAAAGAGTTAGATAAGTCAGGCTGAGGATGATTACTATTTATAATATTTATTCAGATGTCAGGAGAGGGAAGGTGGAGTCTGTGGACCAAGGTAGGGGGAAAAGGAGAACCCACATGATCTAAAAATCCATGGGTTTAGGAGAAAACAAAAACCCTTCACCACGATTCTCACCCTGGCAGCTTTTTTTGCTGCCAGGATGGGAAAGACAAAACCTAACTAGTGGCAAAAACAAAACAAAACAAAACAAAAACAAACAAACAAAAAAAAAACTCAGTTGCTAGATAACCAAATTCCATCAAAAGCCTTTTGAGCAGCCGAGGTTTTCATTTTGAGTCTGGGGCTGAATCCAGAAGAATCCATCACACCTGAGCACAGCATCCAGAAGTGGCTGGGCTTGAACACTTTCACAGGAGTAATTCCATCTCTGCAGCAGCTGCTATCAAAAGCAAGGTTCCACCCAGCAGACAGGAATTAAGCTTAGCCTCTCCTATGGGTCTTTCTCTCTAACTGCCTCTTCATAGTGCTACCTGTCTTCCTTTAGATTTTTTGTTATATGTTTTTGTAGTCCTACGGACTGAATGTAAGGCCTCATGTATGGAAGGCAAGCACTGTACCAATTAAGCTATATTCACAAGCCCCATTTAAAGTTTTTGATCTTATAGTTTCCTCATCTATGAGTAATGGCAACATAGTGATATCAAAATGGTCTACATAGATTACAAGGTTACAATAAGAATGAACATTAATAGATATAAATTTTTTGATATGCATAAATCAGTATTCAAATGGTTCAAATGGTTGCTACTTAGTATTAATTATTGTTATTAGTAGGCATTGAAATAGCTAGTGCTATGATATGCTCACTGTAAAACTAATTAACCTCCAAGGGTCTTGAATCCATGACCTATGTTAATTATGTAATAATTAAATCAACTAGACTAAGAGTTCCATGCCATATACAGTAGTGCTTCTATGATAATATATATAATCAAGGGTATTTTAAAAAATATTTTTAGTTATTTGCAAGAAGAGAAATACAGAATGGACATGCCATGGTCTCTATCCACTGCAAACAAATTCCAGATCCATGTTCCTCTTCATATATTTGGCTTTACATGGGTAAAGGGGAGTCTAACTCAGGTCTTTAGGTTTTGCAGGCAATAGCCTTAAACACTGAGCCATCTCTCCAGCTCAGTATATTTTTTTATTATATTGCAAGAGTTATTCTCAGCATCTTAGAGACTGTCATCTTTTTTATATTAATGTATCAGTAGAAATATTCATTGTCCAGATATTATGTTTATGAAAAGTCCATACAAGTCCTTAACATATACTGTATAAAATATATGATCTGAAAGCTAAATAAACAATGTATAATCTTAAAATACAAGTGTCTACTGATGCATATGATTTATGGCATTTTTCTTGGAAGATTTTAAATTTGTATGTCTATTTCAGGGAGCTACATCAGCAATTCCAGGTCCTCCTCCAGCACCTCCCTTGTCTGGCACTGGACCATGTCCTCCACCACCTCCACCACCGCCACCACCGCCACCACCACCACTACCTGGAGTACGTCCTCCTCCTCCTCTCCCACCACCTCCTTTACATGGGATGACTGTTCTTCCTCCACCACCACCCCTTGGAGGAATTCTGCCTCCCCCAGGGGCTCCAATTGCTCTACCTTATGGGATGAAACAGAAGAAGAAATATAATCCTGAAGTTTCCATGAAGAGATTCAATTGGTCCAAGGTAATACTATAGATGGAGAGGTTATTTATTTATTTTTGCTTTTTGGTGTTTTTTTGCCATTATCTAACCATGATTAGGTATAAATGTGTGGTAAGTTCATTGCTATATATAAATATTGAGCAATGTTTGAGATGGCGACTATTCGTGGTATTACTTTGCTTTGTGAGTTTACCATTTTATATTCACCTTTAGTCTGCTACATATATATCTAGAAACTTCCCAGAAAAGTTGGAAATAAAGTGATGTCCAAAAGGAATTCAAATTGATGTAGTAAACATATTTGAAATATATTAATAAATTTAAAGTACTTTTATTCCTTTATTATTAAGTACTATAACTTTATAATTTTGTTACTGAGCCTGGTTCTGTTAGTTATTTTTATTCTTAGAATGATTGTTCTTTAGTTTTAAACTTTAGTATGCAATAAGTGACAATGTTCAGTTGTGATTTAACCTAAGTGTAAATGTTTGAAAATATTTTCCTCTAAATGATATTTTAGTTTTAAAAATGTTTCTTGAAAAAGTAGTCACAATTCTCATCCAGTGAGGATTTGTCTTACTGTAGAAATGTTTACCTATACCCAACATTATGATTCAAAAGTGTTTTTTGGATTGCATATATGTGATAGATTGATTTGATCAGAATTATGGCTAATTATTTTCTATTAATTACACATGTATCTTTGCTTTGCTAATAACCCTAAATGATGGCCAGGCATGGTGGTGCACACCATTAATCCCAACACTTGCAAAGCAGAGGTAGGAGGATTGCTATGTGTTCAAGGCCAACTTGGATGTACAGAGTGAGTTCCAGGTCAGCTTGGGCTAGAATAAAAAAATAGAATAAAAATAGAATAAAAAAAATAGAATAAAAAAAATAGAATAAAAAAAAATAAAATAAAATAAAATAAAATAAAATATAAAATAAATATAAAAAACCAAATAAATAAATAAAAATAATTCTATAAAAGACCAAATGATGTCTAAGTGATTTTCAAATATAGTTATTTTGAATTAGGTGTAGTTGACCTAAAGGGACCAGAAACTTTTGATTCACTAATCTGTCCATAAATATAGATTTAGGTATTCATGCATATATGGATGGTATTTGATAATTTAGCTTACACTGTAATGATACTTACACATTACCAAATCATCATGGTGTGTTTACAATGTATATTTCTTATCTTGCATTTCATTGTACTAATTAAGAGCAAATTCTCTGGACCTTGCTACGTAGATTTAAATGTTTACCCAAGTACTAGCTGGAGTAGCAGTCTAAACTTTTCTGCACCTGTGTTTTCTTACCTTTAACAAAGAGTGAAAAATAGGTCCAGAATTAAAGGATCACTATGAACAGTAGATGATTTAATACATGCAAATCATATAAACTACTATCTTGACACGTGGTAGGATTGTCAGCTATTACTATGGTTATTGCTTTACTTGATTAATATGGGAAATTTGCATTTTTGAGTATGGGGTCTTTATTTTATAAATCCCAGAAGCACCAAACATCATCATGATGAGCAAAACAAGGCAGAATCAGACAAATATCTCATGTTTTTCCAAATTTGGAATCTGGACCAAAATACATATATCCATATATTTGTGTATGGCATGAAAGCAGAAATAATATGATATGTGTGGTACTGATACAAGAGGAAGATAAACATGGGCAATGCATATTTAATGTGAGCAACACATAATACACATGTATGATATGACATTGTGGCACTCATTATTGTATATGTTAACTAAAATAATGATAATAAAAATTCAGCATCAGTTAGAATGCATGTGGGATTATTAATGGTCTTTTAACTAGGCAGTTTTAAAAATTCAATTTCCAATAAGAAATTGACTTATTGCTTTTGTGTCTCTCTCTTTCTACACATCAACATAATTATAAGAGTTTCTCTATGAATACTCACTTTACGTGTTATTTTGTTAGATTTGAGAATTGATTTAGTGGATAGATAAACAAAGTTTTACTCATTTACCATTGTTGTCAGTGAGTTCTCTGATAATTTAAGTAGAAGCTAAAAATACAGAAACATTATTTATCTATTTTTTTTCTTAGATTGAACCTCAAGACTTGTCTGAGAACTGTTTTTGGTTAAAAGCAAAAGAAGACAAATTTGAGAATCCAGATCTGTTGGACCCAGCCTGGCTGCATATCTGAGTTTTAATATGCATCCGGATGAGAGCATGATAGCTCATGCCTTTGTTCCTAGCATACCTGTGCCCCCAGGAGGCAGGGGGATGGCTGACAGCCCTAAATCCTGTTTACAAGTGCTAATAGGTTTTACTCCTGCTGGCTGAGTTCCTGTGTTCCTGTTTACTGAGCCCCC
>PVHP010021040.1:0-29868 GCA_004024765.1 Zapus hudsonius | reverse complement strand
CTCTGTGTAGGAAAATCAGTCCAGATAGTAGTGGCCTAAATACAGAACTTGCTTATTTCCCAGTTTCTGAGGGTGGGATCCTGGGAATGTTGTGGTAAGTGTCACATGGTTGCAGGAAGTGTCACCCACAGCTGCAGTCTCATTGGAACTATCTCCTCTCAGCTAGGGAAGGATTCATGTTTAGCTTCACTGATTTGGATCTGGGGACGATTTATTTATTTATTTATTTTGAGAGCCTTTGGGAATGAGGGCTTTGGTTTCTTTCTCAGCAGGGTAGAGTTCTCTCTGAATTCCTATCATGTGAACTTCACAGGGCAGCTGAAATAAGGCAGCCTGTTTCTGATTCAATTCCTCAGAGTGGGTGGGAGTTTTGGAAGAGAACAAACATATGAGACAGCAGCCAGGCTTTCTGAAATCTTATGTCAGAAAAGCCATCCATGACCTTGACATAGTCTATTAATTAGAAGTAAGTCAATGAGTCTAAATCACCCTCAAGAGGAGGGACTGATTTAACATGGAGAAAACAGGAGACATAGATATCTTGGGCATCTTATGGGCTGTCTGTAATGGCACTTACATTTCAGGAAAATGATTTTTGATTATTCAGTATCTATCTGAACAAATAATCTTTGCAAGCAGGTACTACTTATTTAGGGCTGGTCAATTTCAACCCTACCTTGAAATGTATGAAATATTGATAACTTAAATAATTTTTGAACTTTGGATATACAACTATTAGGTATTGAACCAAGTCAGGGGTATAAAAAGAGTGGCAAAGTGGGCCACCTGGCAAGCTGAGGTATGTCTTCTTGATAAGCTCCAGGTTGAGTGCAGGTTTATTAGTCATCTCTGTGTTTGAAAGTCACATGACATGGACTTTTTTGGCTTGGCCATTGCTATCATATTCCTCTATGAGGCATGGTGAGAAATGGTGCTTTTTCTGAGCCAGTAACTAACTGGATGCAACCATCTCCATGCTCCCTCTCATCTCTGCCAACCCCTGATGGCAAGAAAAGATGTGTACCAATCAATTGACTCACATCCCAGTGTTACCTTGTCCAGTGATATTTGCATTTTAAGCCTGGCTTCATGACATGAACAGCTTTGTCCTCTGGTGAAGGAATTTCAGTGAACAGGTAGGGAAGATGTTTTTCCCTGCAGAAGGAGAAGGCCTCTGTTTACGTATTTAGGGTGCAGTTGGCTCCCTACTAAAGAGTCTTGGGCTGGAGAGAGGGCTCAGCAGTTAAAGGTGCTGGTTTGAAAGGTACAGTCATGTTTCCACTCAAAGATCATGGAGCAGTGACACTGAGCTCAAGGTTATTATATTTCTAGGACACAGTAGACATAATGCATTTTTCCTGAAGAAAAAAAGAACCTTGGTGCTTAGTTCTTATGATTGTAGGAGAGAGAAGGAAGGGGCAGCGTTTATTTACTGCAGGACAACTAGTTTTTTATTTAGTTGAGTGAAGATTGCTGAGCAAGAGAGAAATTGTAGGAAATACTGAAAAGGTCAACTTGGCAGTGGGGCTGCCATGGAAGGAAATTGGCATAACTGCAGTCTGTGAGGTTTATAGTTTCATTATTATTATTTTTGAGAAGTGGATATTATTTCTAGTTTTTTCATAATAATAATAATTATTATTATTTGTAGGGAGAGAAAGAGAAAGAGAAAGAGAGAGAGAGAGAGAGAGAGAGAGAGAGAGAGAGAGAGAGAGAGAGAGAGAATGGGTGCTCCAGGCCTATAGTCTTTAGCTACTGCAAACAAACTCCTGATGCACGTGCCACTTTGTGCATCCGACTTTATGTGAGTATTGGAGACCTGAACCTGGGTTGTTAGGCTTTGAAGGCAAGCACCTTAACTGCTGAGCTATCTCTCCAACCCTATAATTATGATTTTTTAATTGAGAATTTTAATACATGAATACATTATAATTTGATAATAATTCCCTCCCATTAACTATTCTATCTCTCCTGCCCACTTCCATCTCACTGAACTTCTTCCTCCTTCCAAATACTCCTGCTTCTATCCTTATTTTTATTTTTAAAAATCTTTATTGTCCAAAATTAGATACATTGACTGAGTTAATATTGTGTTGGTGTTCCCATTTCCCTCCTCCTTGTCCCCAATCCCCTGGGTATCCTCCTCAGTGGGCACATTGGATCAATCCATGTGGTAAGGGGTTATGGATAGCACAGAAGGCAGCCAGGTTGCCCCCTTTATGTGTTGCAGCTGAGGGGGTAATGTCTCTGAGTCATCTCTCCCACCATGGCTCTGACAATCTTTCTGCCCCCTCTTCCGCTCAGTTCCCTGAGTCATGGAGGGTGAGTTTTAAGCCTGTTTTATTGTTGTGAACTTAAGAGTCTCTGTGCTTCTACTTTAAGTTGTGTTGGAAGTCGTTGGTGTCTGTCTCGCTGACTTATCCTGGGTTGACTGATTGGCTGTGGTTATAGGTCCGTTTTTTGCCCCACCACTGTCTCAAGTGTCTCACTTGAGACCTACATGATAGGTCTGGGGTGGTTCATCTCTTTCTGGTATATCAGCCTTCAGCCTGTGATTCTTCGGTGGAGTTGGAATGACCATAGCTCTTTCACTGCCTTCTGAAAAACATAAGCAAAATCTCCAGTGGAGAGTGAGATCAGTGTAGGTTAAACAAGATACACATTTCTAATTTGGCAAAATTCTATTGAGATTAACCTCTCAGTAGTTCTCTGGTAATGGGGATTTCTTTTTGGAGCCCCAGTTTTTGGTTTCCATAGGATTTTGCTCTGAGTTCCAATTCCAGTTGTTACTGAATGGATTTCCTGGCCAATTTAAAAGCTGTTGAATACCCCCCGCCCCAGGTTTTGACACCTCTATTGCATAGGTGATCATTTATTGGTTCGTTGGTCTCTCCCAGAAGGAAGTGTGTTCAGCCTGCTCATGACAACAGTCTGCATTTTGTAACAGTGGTCTCTGCTTTCTCCAAATATCATTGACCAATTTCCCCTGGCAGCTTATGTAGCACCTTCCAGCACTGCACTTGCTACCATCTGGAGACTGGATACCATTCTGGATCTTGCAGGGTCTCATGGTGTTGTGAGATGACTTTCTGTGGTTTCTTCAGCAATAGGATCTTTGGCCTGGGGTGGGTATTCAAGAGCTTTGACAGAATCCTGTCTTGTTTTGGGGACCTTGTGGGTCTCTTTGATCAACAGCTCAGTGTGGGAATGATCCAGTGACTGGGACAGGGAGTTGAAGGTCTGATCCATTTTTCATGGGGTTAGATTTCCTCCCCTTCTATTCACGGCCCCTCTTACTAGACAATGCCCACTTCTTCCTCTAGAGCTTACTGTATGAAAGTAAGGATTTTATGATTTCAATTCATTATTGATTTAGCCTATTGTATAAGCCCCCCCCCGTCCTTCCCCTTCCCATTCCTTCCGCCTCTTTCACAGTCTCTCATTTCTCCTGTCATGTTTGCTTAGAGTTTAAGCTTATCCTGTTTAGGAACCACATATGAGTGAGAATATGCGGCATTTGACTGTCCTTTTGTGAGTTTGCTAAGTAAGATCTGCTCCAAGTCAGACCACTTTTCTCTAAATTTCATTATGCAATTTTTCCTTTCTGCTGAGTGAAAATCCATCGTGTAGATGTACCACAACTTTGATATCCATTCGTCCAGGGATGGGCATTTGGGTTGATTCTAATTCCTGGATATTATGAATTGGCCTGCAATAAACATAGTTGCACTAATGTCTCTGTGCTGAAGTGTGACATCTTGTGGGTAGATGTCTAGTAGAGGGATAACTGGCTCCATTGGTAGCTCTATGTCCATTCTGTTCAGGAGTATCCACACTGCTTTCCGTAGTGGTTGAACAAGTTTGCAATCCCATCAGCAGTGAATGAGGGTTCCTTTTTCCCCGCATCCTTGCCAGGAATTATTATTGTTGGATTTCTTTATGATTGCCATTCTGACTGGAGTGAGGTGGAATCTCACTGTTGTCTTGATTTGCATTTCCCTGATGATTAAGGATGAAGAGCACTTTCTTAAGTGAGAATGGGCAATTTGTGTTTCCTCCTCTGTGAATTCTTGGTTGAGATCAATGCCCCATTTTGTGAGGAGACTATTCTGGTGAGAGTTAAAAGACCCAAATGTAGAAAGAACTGTGAACTATGGAAACTTAACTTATGAGGGGATTTATTTGCCAAAACTAGGCTAGAAGCAATATGTAGGAAAACTAGCTATGTGCTGTCCATGTTCTTTGAACTTAAGCAGGGCCAAGTTTGGAAGAAAAGGGCTGGTGTCAGCAGAAGGATACAGTATAGAAAAAAAATGTTTTGATCTGGGGACTGTAGCCAGCTTCAGTTGCATTTTTTTTGAGGGATTACTACCATTGAGATTGGGCCAACTGTTCTGCATTGGGACAGAACGAGGAATACTGAAGGAAGGCTCTTCCAAATTCTCTTTATTTCCACCTGGATCAACAAATTTGTTAGCTTACCTGGTACTATGGAAGTATAACAAATGCAGGAAAGGAGGTGGGATCATTGGATTTAAAATGTAAATTTTTTTTGCTTGAAATGGCCACTGTGTGAAGTGAGGCAGGGCTGTCATAGTCCCTGTGGAGGCAAAGTAAGATAGGACCTAGGGATTTGGGAAGTCACGCCTGTGGCTGAGCTGCGGACCTGGAGAGCCAGGTGAGGGAAAAGTGATGGAGTATGGGAAGACTTAGATAACTGGGAAACTGCCCCCAGGCACAGATGAGATAAGGGATGGAGAGATACATGGGTTGAGTAGAAGAGAACCTGGGGAATTGGGAACTCACTTCACTCATGCCCATCAAGGGCTAGGTTAGGCTAGGTTAGGAGAGGTTCATGGGTGGAGTAGTGGAGGGTCTGGGGGAGCTGGAAAAGCACCCTAAGTGCAGATGGGGAAGGGACTCAAAGAGACATACAGGTGGAGTAGGGGAGGACTTGGGGAGTTGGGACCTAACCGTCTCACTTCCAGTGTTGACTATTCTCACTAGTGGCCAGAATCTGTGAGAGACACATAGGTGGGCTAGGAGAGGTCCTAGGGAATTAGGAACTGATCCCATCACTCACAGTCTCAGTGGGGCTAGGAACTCATAAAGACGCATGGGCAGATCTGGGGAATTGGAAACTCACCCCAGGAGCAGACCCAGGGACCCAGAGAGACTCATGGGCAGAGAAGAGGAGTACCTGGGAAATGCTTTTTTTGTTTGTTTGTTTGTTTTAAAGTGGGAAGACTTGGGCTAAGAGTGGTTGGATGATTTTCACATTCTTAACATGGGGATCATTTTAGTCATGACTCATGATGTTGCTGATTAAATGGATTAAGGCATAAAATGCTTGATAAATTGTAGTTGTAGTTAACTATTACAATGAATGCAATTTCCCAAGGTCATTGAGGCAGGATTTAGGAGGGAAGAATATGAATCAGGATGCCTGCCTGACTCAACCTTTTCTGCTTCTCTCAAATTAGCAGTTTGCTAGTGCTGGGAGGTTGATTCAGCCGGGTGACAGTGCAAGGAAGGAAGGTAAAGAATTGCAGGTTGTGGGGGAAAAGAGGACTTGGAGAAGGATTACATGACAAGAACCCCTGAAGTGTGTGGGAGTTGATGTAGGCAGACATGAATTGCTCCAGGGTTGAAAAGCCAACTGTGATTTATTTGAATTTGATATGATATTGAGTGGCAAGAGCGGATGTTGGGAGAGTGCATTATTTGGTCAAAGTAGGAGTGAGGGAAAAGTTTTTAGAGGTGACATTCTCAGATATTATTAATAAGGACTGGGACGACAGGGGCTTCTATTTACAGACTAGATAAGAAGGGAAGGGCAGGCATACAATGGTGGCAATTGGGCTAAGTAAATACTGGGTGAGAATGCTGCCTATATCATGGCTATTTTCTCCTAGAGCCTTCATGGTGTGTTCTGTGGAGTTCATGGTATGTTCTGTAGAAATTGTGTGGTTGCTGCCTGGGGATGGTCCATCACCATGGCAAGAGCGAGTGATTTTGCCTGGATTCGGACATCCAGTAAGACTTGCCAGTGCATCTTCCCTGTCTCATATCTGCCAATACCGAGGACCCAATGAGTGCAGGTTCCTATAAAAGGCTTCATCAGCAGCACCCATGAGGTTTTCACAACTGCAGAAGTGGAATTATCCTCAGAGTCTGGGCAGTTGCCAGTTTGAAAGAGCATGGAAAGCTCTGTGAATTGTGGTTTTATGAGGTGCACGTGGGCCAAGATGGATTAACATAATGAGAGGCCATGGAACCCACTGAACAGGGATGGAGGCTGTCACAGCAGCAGATAGTACGGAAGGGACAGGAGGGGCCCCTTACAAGTGTCTGGGCTTTGTTTTGTGGAAGAGTATTAACTGGCTTGTCCCTGGGGTCCTCTTCATTGTGGAGAGCGATGAGAGGAATGGAGTCTTCTGTTTACATGCACTAATGTTTCCTGTGCAAAGGGAGCACCACCTTTGTTCATAAGGACAACCTGTTTTAAGTGGCCATATCATGGGTAGAGGTAAGATGGTCACTTGTGTTTGCATTAAGATTCTTCTACTCAGTATATCACACTAGACTGAACCAGTAATTTTCTATTCCCACTGTTTTGGCCTGAAAGGCTATGTTCTCCCCAAACTCAAATGTTGATAACTGCCTCCTGGTGTGATTCTATTAAGAATAAGGCCTTTTTTTTTTTCCTTTTTGGTTTTTCGAGATAGGGTCTCACTCTGGCCCAGGCTCACCTGGAATTCACTATGTAGTCTCAGGATGGCCTCATCTATTTCTGCCTCCTGAGTGCTGGGATCAAAGGCATGCACTAGAATGCCCAGCAAGAAAAGGGTCTTTAAAAATATTTTATTTTTTATAAGGAGGAGAGGAAGGGAGGGAAAGAATGGTTACAGCAAGGCCTCTAGCCAGTGCAAATGAACTCCAGATGCATGTACCACTTTGTGCATCTGGCTTTATGTGGTTACTGGGGAGTCAAACCTGGGTTGTTAGGCGTTGCAAGCAAGTCTTAACTGCTGAGCAACCTCCCTAGCCCAAGAATAGGGCCTTTGAAAGGTGATTAAATCATAAGTTTAGACCCTTTACCAGTGGGGTTAGGGCCTCAGATAAATGTTTCCTCCTTCAATCACATGAGGACATACCAAGAAGGCACCATGTGTAAGGAACAGGCCTTCAGCAAACATTGAATATATTAGTTCCTTTATCTGGAAATTTCTAGCCTCCAGAACAGGCAGTAGTAAATATCTGCATTGATAAGCCATTCAGTTTATGACAGTTTTTACTATAGTAGCTCCAATAGACCAAAACACCTACCCTTGGGCCTGTACAATTTCTGAGTGAATCCTTGCTGGGCAGGAGATTTATCAGCAGCTCTCCTGCTTGATAGTGTATGGAATAGTTCTGATGCTATTGCTCTTAACCACAAGCATCAAGGATGATGCCTGCCTCACTCCCCCTAGGGATGCTCTTTGCTGTGTCCCTGCCAATTATTCCACATTCTATGAATGGACAGGCCATAGGGACCTGATAGGACCCTTAACACTTCTTTTTTTGGTGTGTGTGGTATGTGTGGTGGTAGTGGTGGTGGTGGTGGTGGTGGTGGTGGTGGTGGTGGTGTGTGTGTGTGTGATGTGTACACATACATGTGCAGATATGTTTATGGGCTGCTCCAGAAGCAGGAGGAGATTTTGGGGGGAATATTTACTCTATTTACATGTGTGTGGTATGTATGGTGTTGGTGGTGATAGTGGTAGTGGTGGTGGTAGTAGATGTGCATGAAAATATGCTCAAGGCTGCATCAAAGACAGGAGATTGTTGGGGGTACTTCTGTTATTGGAGTATATAGTATATGGGTGTCAGAGATGATACCATCATGGTGGTGGTATGTGTATGTGTGTGTGGTGTGTGCATGTTTATGTGTAGATGTGCTCACAGGCTATTGCAGAGGCAGGAAGAGATTGTTGGATGTACTTTTTATATTGGCGTGTGTAGTATTTGTTGTTGTTGGTGATGGTGTGCACACATGTATGTGTAGATGTGCTTACAAGCTGCTGTGGAGGCAGGAGGAGATTGTTGGGTGTACTTCCTCATATTGCTCATCAATGCTCAGAAAGGAACAAAGGTGCATTTTCACAAGCCCCAGGACTGGTGTTAGAGACATGCATGCCTATGTCTAGCTGTTTACATGGGTCTTAGGGAATGGAATTCACATAGTCTCAGACCCTATCAGGCCCTCATGCTGGTGGCAAGCACTCTTACCAGTGGAACCATCTCCCCAACTCATTTTTTTGTATATTTTTAATGGTATTGATGTTCCAAGTTTAACTTTCTTTCAAGTTTTGAGTTCAGATTTCAGAAACCTCAATGATGTAATGGTATAAGAAGCAGCCCTGGAAGTTATGGAAAGGATAATGGGGAATGCTTATTTCAGGCTTTTTAACCTCTTTAATATCATAATATCAGCACTGCTCAATTAGGGTGGGATAAATAAACCACTCTGCAGAGATGATTTGGTCTCTCAGGCCCCACCCTTGACGATGTAAGTGGTTGATATCTGTATATTCAGCCACATGCCTCTAGGATGAATCTCCAAACCAGAGACAAGAAAATATTTATTGAAGCTACAGATCCAGGGGCAGTTCCATAATGGTGAAAGACCTTATCCCCTTTCACAGGTACAAGCAGAGAGAGAAACCCACCACCAACACTACACACCAGCAAACAGCAAATGGCGGGGGAGGGGGCAAAGGAGATTTCTTTTCCCTTTATATAGCCTTAGGGTGGGGTTTTGCAACCCTATCCCAGACTTGCTTCCTGAGTCTCTGGAATTTCCTTCTTGCAGGCCCTCCCATGAAGTAATATTTATTTCTAGCTTCCCTGAGCTTCCTTACATCCTGCCCCCCTACTGAGAGGGCTGCCTTCCTGTGAACAACATCAGAGACACACCCAAGATAATTAAAAGATCAGGTTGACAACAAACCTAATCATCACAATATCATACTATATTGCATACTGGTTAGGAGCCGTAGTCTGCCATATCATGAGTAATATTTGAATTATTTGGAGTATGTGACCTATGAGACCTAATCATTATTCTCAATGGAATGTTCATAGGTCTGGGGAATGCGAGGCCTTCTTCTGATCAGCACTGCCTGTTGTTATGAACTTGTCCTGTTTAGTTCATTTTCCTTATTCCTTTGGTTCCTACTTTTCTCCCTCAGTCAGCTCTTCTCATCTGTCCTCCACTTCCCAGCCCACTTCTTCCAGCTCCCTTACTCTCTGTATACTCTCTGGCGTAGTCAGCCACACACTGCTGGGATGAATCTCCAAACCAGGCACAATTTTGGGGAGGAAAGTATTTATTGAAGTAACAGACCCAGGGGAAGTTAAGGAAAAAGGCTGGCTCCCTTTTGCAGATCCAAGCAGAGACAGAGACAGCACCTCCAAACAAGCAAGCAAGCAAGCAAGCACACTATAATTCACAAAATGCAAAACTGCCAAACCAGGTTCCAGCTTTTCTTTTGCATATCTATCCCTAGTATTTTGCTTCCAATTTAGAAGGGGCCAGTCCCCAGGAGGCTAGGTCAAAGTGACACTTCCTCCAGCCAGAAGCCTGGAGACAATTAACAATTTAATAAACACAACTATAATAAATTCTATTGGGGGACATTATTCAAACTACCACATTCCCCCAGGATGAAATGACTTCTCAAACACATCCTACTTAACTGGGGGCTCTTGGAAGGGCATAGTGATGCCATTGGACCCAATGGAAACAGTATAGGATTTTGATTCTTATTATCTGAGAATTTAATCTCACATTTGTTACTTAGTGAGATTGGAAAAAAAAACCTCATTTGTAGGGTAGCCTAATAACAGGTCTAAAAGAGAGAAGATACAGCTCAAATGGGAAACACAGATATATCATTTATATCAATTACCAGTCTTGTCAGCAAGTGTTAATACCAGTCTTGCTGTATGGGACTAAAGTTGGTATCCAATCTCTGATAGATGTTGAAATCTTGTCTCTGCCTTCTACTCATTAAAAAAAATCTTGTGTGGACTGAGGTTGTAGCTCAGTTCTAGAATCCTTGCCTAGCATGCAAAAAGTCTTGAGCTCATCCCCAGCACTGCAAACTGGACATGGTGGTGCATGTCTGTAATCTCAGTTCTTGGGGATATAGATGCAGGAGAATCAGAAGTTCAAGGTCATCTTTTGCTAAATACTGGATTCAAAACAAGCCTAGGTTACACGAGACTTTGTATCAAACGATAAAATGTCATGTGTTTGAATTGTTGTCCTCAGGTCCATGCGTAAAGCACATATTCATTACTTCCATAAGAAGTCTGATGCGCATTTATATTTAAGTAATTCTAACCACCATAGTGACCTAGACTCAGATGTCATGCAGAAGGAGAGTGTCAATGGATAGATGAATGATAACAAGAACATCTTTCAAGGAGTGAGAAACCAGAAACTTTCTGGTACACAGGTATGAAAATGACTTCAGCTGAGATGATGTTTATCTGCAAAGCATACTGGGACTTTAATGGAAGAAAGTCTGGAAAAAGAAATAAATTGTGACTACCTGGAATTGGGATTAGCACAACGTCATCAAAGCAACATAAAAAGGTCATTCTTGATCTTCCTCTCTGGTGTCTGCTTGGTGACCTTAGGTAACCAAGGGTGCTGACTGGTTGGGGAGAGAGGAGACAGCTTTCCAAAGGCACATTTAGGGGCTGTCTATGAATGTGATCTGTTGACTCTCTGTGGTGACGGTGTCAGTGTCCCTATTTCCCAGAGGAGGACACTGAGCTTCAGGGAGTTTACACTAATATCTTGTTAAGTGTCAGAAGTCTTATGACTGAAAGAATGAGCAGTCTTTCATGTCACCTTATCTTTAACATCCAATTCGTTATCCCTCCACCATATAGTCTTTCTGAAGCAGCTGAGCCATCAGAAATAAGTTAAATTATATCCACGGCACTCTAGTAAGAAGGTAGGCAGGGAGAGAATACAATACACTCTAGGCATACTTAAACAAAAAGCTGACACTTAATCATGTAAGACTTAGATATCTGGATAAATCACTTAGGTGGACTAGACAGGGAGAAGAGCAGAGCTACCAAGATGCTTTATCATACCAGCTGGCATCCTAAGCAATTATGTCAAATATAGATTAGTCACTTTTAATTTAGTAGAGCAAGTGGCGACATCAGCCTTTTGCTTCCGTCTCTACAGAGACTCATTCACTATATCCTGTGTCTCTGTAGAATCTTTCTACTCATGGCTCAGACCCAACACTGACTTTCTTCCATGGTCTGGGGCTTAGAGGTCATGGAACATTTTCTTAAGACAATATCAAGGGTATTAAAATTTCACTAACTGTAGTTTCACAGACCCCGAGTTGTGGCTTTTACAGCACCATGTGAATGCCTTTCAAATTGATCTGTGAAGTGTTGAACAACTGTGTCTATTACAAGCTGATGGATACTTATTATATATTTTTTTTATCTGATATTGTTGGTTAGTCATTTCTGTTATTTCAACCCAATTTTTCCCTTAAGTTGTATATATTTTTTCTACCATAACATCAATTTCTTCAGCACTACATTTTTGATTTGTCCATGAAATAAAGGTCAGTGTTCCTCTAAGTAATACTTCAAAATATATTGCTTTTCTTTTGAATAAGATGCTTTGATTGTTTCTAAAGCTGTCCTAGGGGTATCTAATATGTCCATTCTGCTTGTCTGTGGTCACTTAGATAAGTTTCAGAAAACACTGAGTAGTAAGAATCATAAAACCCTACAATTTAGCTTTAAAGCTAGTATCCAAATCTGAATGCTACCAAGACATAGTCTACAAGAGAATTTCTAATGAGAGCTAAAATAATAGAGGACATTATTTTAAAATCACTTTGTTTCTGAATACTACTTGAGCCATGTACCATTTCATTCCTCCATTTCTTTCCTTCCTTCCATCTCTTCTTTTACCCCCCCCCCTCAATTAGCTATCAAATACCTACCCTGTGGCAAAGTTGTTCTGGGCTTTGATATGTTTGAAGACATGAAGGAAACCACTGTGGCAGGCATGGGATGGATGAGAGGAGATGGGAGGAGATGAGGCTGAGGTACTGAGATGGTGAGAAAAGACAAGAGCCTGCAGACTCCTGTGAATTAGAGTTAGGATTACTTGTTCAGATTTTGCTTGGATGTGATCATAGCTAACAGAAGCAAGATAGCTTTTTTTTTTTTTTCTGGTGGGTAATTAGTTAGGGATTGGCTCACTGAAACCTGGATGCCACTTTGCCTGTCCTGCCAAGATTAGAACCCACATCTGATCCAGTCTTATCCAAGATGGCTCTAAGTAACAATTCCTCAGCAACATCTTCCTGCTTCTTCAAGTTTTCCTGGGCTTAACATACCTGTCAGCTGGCCCTTCCTGAGTCAGCTTCTTGAGCTCACCAACCCATCAGAATCATCCTAAAAGGATGTTTGATCCACATTGGTCTCATAAGCCATGCATGGGAGTCTCTCTCTTGGCCTTTCTTCCTGCTTCATGGCTCTAGTTTCTTAGCTCCTCTGGTAAATTCTTGCATCTTTCACTATATGATGATATGATCTTTTCTGTCTCCCCTCCCCCAGTTTCTTTTAGCCTGGGCATTTTTCTGCTTGCTTTGCATATATGCTTTGTTTTGAGTGCCTTCTTGGTTTGCTACATGAGTAATTACCCTTTAATCTCTGGACTCCTCACTCTCTCTTAGTTTTCCCTGACCCCCTGTGCAAGGAGAATGCTTTGGGCTCTCCTGCTCTACTTTCTATGTGTGTGTGAGCCTCTTTCCTGCAGTCTTCTTCCCTGGAGATGTGAGGGAGACTTTTCCCATCTCCTTTCCCCTTCTCAGCCCCATTGGGAATGAGGACTTCTTTTGGTTGGGAGTTTTATTCTCACCTCCCCTCTGGATCCTATCTTTCCTTAAAATAAATCACATAATTCATAATCATTCCTACACTGAGCTCACATTTTCAGTGCCTTGTTACCTTGGGCAAGGACACAAAAATTGGATGAGGATCTCTCCCTCCCTCCCTGGAATCTCATCCCTCCCTTACTTCAAAAACCTTGCATCAAAGGGAGCCCCTGGAAAGCTTGGGCAGAGGAGTCATGCCATGTGCTTCCTCTTTTAGTGTGTTGAGGATATACTAGAGGGATAAAAGATAACAAAAACACTAATGAGGAAATGACTGCAATAAAGCAAAAAATGATGGTTTTAGACCTGGTGGAGGTGATGAGTTATGGTCAGACTATGGATGTGTTCTGAAGGTAGACTTTATAGGTGGATGGACATGCAGGAGTTGTAGAATCTTCTAGGAAATTTGGTCCAAGTAACCATAAAAGGCCAGCATTATTATTATGAGAGGTAGGAATGATAAAACAATTGGGTTTTGGATATGTCGGGTTAGAAATATCAGGTATGTGAGTGGAAGATTTTGTCTATACAGCTCTGTTTGTAGACCTAGAGTTGGTAAGTATATTTCGGTTGGAGATATCTACTTTGAAACTGTATTAATTACCTTTCTTGTTACTGTCACAAAAACACTTCATAGAAGCATCTTAGGGAGGAAGGTTTATTTTGGATGGCAGTCTAGAGGATATTATTTATTGATCATGCTGGGAAAGGCTCCATCTGTGATAGCGGAAGCTTGTGATATGGCTTGTTCACATCTCAGTACTCAAGAAGCAGATAAGAATGGATGGGAAGTAGATTAGTACCATACAGCCTGTACAACCCACCAGACACACCTCTACAGACCAGGCTCCAAACCATCCCAATACAGTATAGTAGACTAACCATTCAAATAATGAGCCTGCAGGGAACTTGTCACATTCAAGGTGTAACAGGAGCTTTCCATGTATAGTTGGTATTGAAGCTATGAGGCTGGAAGAGAGTTCTAAAGACGCTTACAGAGGACTGGTATGACACCCTGACTTCAGACATTGGGAGATGAGCAGGAGTTGGCCAAGATAATTGAGAAGTGGCTGAATGAAAAAAGCATATCAAGGAGGAAATAGCAATAAACTGCATCATATATTGCCATTAGATCCATTAGGATGACATAGAGCTGCCTTGTGGATAAGCCATGTGAAGGATGGGAAAGATCACAAAAGTAGCTGGTTGTATTGAGTAATATTGCTGGGAGAGATACACCAGGTATGCTGGTGGCTTCCAAAGGATAGGAATTCAAGGTCAATTGATAATTAATTAATGGCTGATATGACTTGCAACTGAAGGTAAACATATAAGTGACCCAGAACATTTCAACTGTTGTTCATGTTTCCTGAGAGGACTGAATAACTTGTATATGTGTTAGTAACCCTCTGAATTATACTGATCATGAACTCTAGATTTTCAGGTTTAGAACCTTTTGTGATGAAGGAATTCTACAAAGAGAACATTGTGTACTTAATTAGACTACTACACTTCCATGTAACTAGAATCTTGGGAGAAGCATTCCAATGTTTTAGTGTCTTGTTTTACATAATTGTAGATTCATTTCTTCAAAAACATTTAATGAGAATCTTCTATGTATCTATGACCTTATTGCTATGGACAGATGAGGAGTAGAGTGTAAGCCTCCAGGGAGACCACTTCAGCCAATAATGCCAGTACAACTTGATCTGGCTGGAGGTGCGTTCAAGGTTCGGTTGTTGCAGGAGGAAGAGGAACACAGCAGGAGCAGTGCAAAGATTTCTAGGCAATTACATGGACTGGATAATGTTGAGAGATTCTTGCAAACATGATCTTCGAGAGAACGGTCAATGCAATTCTATGGTCAGGCCTCAGGAATCAGACTCCTGTGTGTATCAGAAGAGAAAAAATGTACCGTACTAGTTGAGATAAGAGCGACAGCACCCATGGGTGCGTAGCAGGGCTGGAATGAGTCAACAGATGCCTTATGCACATCACAACAATAGAGTCTTCCATTGTCTAAAATAGAGGGTCTATCACACCAGTCAGCTAATGAGTTCATGGCAGTCAGGTCCAGTCAGCTGTGCTTACAATTGAAATGCAGCAAAAAGTCTCATCCCATGAGGTGAAAACTAGTGGGAAGTCTGAAATACCTCGAAGCTGATGTTTTTCAAAAAAAATTTGTATATTTGAAAGAGAGAGGGAGAGAAGGAGGAGAGAGAGGGAGAGAGAGAGAGAGAGAGAGAGAGAGAGAGAGAGAGAGAGAGAGAGGAGAATGAATGACCAGAGCTTCCTGTCACTGCACATAAACTCCAGGCATATGCACCACTCTGTGCATCTGGCTTTATGTGGGTACTGGGGAATCAAACCTGTGCTGTCAAGCTTTGTAAGCAAGTGCCTTTAATCACCGAGCCATCTTTCCAACGTCAAAGCTGAAGTTTTAAACTAAAATCACCCATCATGTCCAAGAAAATGTATCTTAAAATTTTTAGTAATGTGGATTTGAGTTAAACATGCCCAAAAGACAATTGAAAAGTTCTCTTTAAGTTGGGTGTGACCAAGAAGAGTTAAGAACATGTTATCCAGGTATAATATTTCTATATACCCCTTCCTGTCCCCCATTTCCTGAACAACATTTATTTTGTTAAAGGTTCATCCAGGCTGCTTCCTGCTGGTGAGCAGCAATGTGGTCAGCTATGAAGCCTGGTTTAAGATGAGCTATGCATGGCTGAGCTTAGAGGAAAGTCAAGACACAGTATGGTTGACTTGGATGTTTGTGGATCTTGGAGGTGATAAGCCATTTCTTCACATCCTGGTGCCTGTCCCCATGGAAGGTCACAGCAAGGACAATGATTAAGTTGGTGATGACAACAGCAACACCATAACTATAGGAAGATTAAAATTAAAAACTCACTTTTTATTAGACACAGTGCTAAGCATTTACCTTGAGTTACCTTACTGAATCCTCATAACACACTTATAACTCAACTAATGTCACTATCCATTCTTTATAGTCAGTGGCATTTGGAGAGGCCAAGCAGAGAAGGGTATTGAATTCAGTTGTATTTGGCTCTTTCATTTGTTACAAAGTTATTTATGTTTTTTTATAAATATACATTTATTGTCCATAATGAGTTACATTATTTAGTGGGCAAACCATAAGTTGTTATCCCAAATTCCCCAATTCCCCCCTCCCCCTCCCTGATCAGTTGGATATCCTCCTCCATGGGCTGTCTGTATTAGTCCTTGTGGCAAGGGATCCTGGGTATCCTAGTACTCAGCCTGGTCTTCTTGGCCCAAGTGTGTTGTTACTGATGGGTGCCATGCCTCTGGACCGTCTCCCCCACCACGGCTCTCACAATCTTTCCACCCCCTCTTCCGCTCAGTTCCCTGAGTCGTGGTGGGTGAGTATTAAGGCTGCCTTAATGTTGCAAGTTTAGGGGTCCTTGTGTCGAAAATCCTTGGTTTCTGTCTCATTGGCCTATCCTGTGTTGATTGAATGGCTGTGGTTATAGGTCCCTTGTTCATCTGTCATTGTCAGCTGGGTTCCCTATGGATCCTCCACGATATGACTGTGGTGGCTCCTCTCTTGTCAGGATCTCAGCCATCGGCCTACGGTGGGTTGGTAGGGTTAGATGGTATTTTTTTTTTTTTTTGAGGTAGGGTCTCACTCAATCCCAAGCTGATCTGGAATTCACTCTGTACCTGCAGGCTGACCTCACATTCATGGCAATCCTCCTACCTCAGCCTCCTGAGTTCTGGGACTAAAATGTGTGCCATAAAGCCCAGGGTTACTTATGCTTATGATTCATCTTTTCCACCACAGTGTAGATTGCATCTGGCTGACCCTTGAGGCACTCCGGATGCTTACCATAGGGCCTTGTTAGTAGTAAGTTTTATTGAGTGAATGAATGAATACACCATGCATCACCCAATTATAAACACTGTCTTGAGAATCAGTATCATGTAATTGCTAAAGCATTTCATCTGTAATGAAGCTCTTAGAAAAAAAGTCATAATAAAGTAATGAAAGACTGGCTACCTATGATATTACTCTAGCTATCATCTTATTTATTGTTAATATTGTTCTGAGATTTCTCATTTAAAAAGAGATAGGTGTTATGAAGCCAGGATCTTGACATAACTTGCAATATATATGTGTGTACATATGAATCTTCTTTAACATGGTCATGCTTTTAGTACTTAAATTATTTTATCACTGATAAAGAATTAATTTGTTTGGCGACTTAAAAATTGAAAAAAAAAATCTCTGGTCAAAGACAAAAATCGTCATTTCTGGGCTGTGTGTGAATAAATGCTCCATCATTATCCACATTTGCTCGTCCACCACTCAGTGTCAAGACTCGTATTTTCTAGATTAATTATTAGTCCGGGCAAAGACTATGTGCTGTCATGCTTCACAATTAATACTCAGACTGTTTTGAAAGAAAGATAATTCTGTGTTTTCTGGCTCATTCTTCAGGGATAAAAATAGAGAATACACATGCTTCGTCTTTATTGCAGGGGAGTAGGCAGTTGATTAATTAAGTTGTCACCTCACTATAAACAACTCGTGTCAGTTATTTTACAACTTTAATAAAGTTTTTAGAAATTTACATCAAAATTTTAATCAACATTACATGTATTATTTATAATGCCTGGGTAGTATCGTAGCGCTGTGGTGTATTTATAAGTATTGTGTACTGGTGCAGAATTTCAAGCTTGGTTCTTTATTAAATTTTAATTTCTGAACTTAGCTTCTCCAGGTGAGCACAGACAGCAAATAGCAAAGTCTTCACCCATCTTGCAAATGAAAATGATTCCCAGGCTCTGCTAACCAAGGGGGGAATGCCAGGATTTCACCATGCCTCTGACCCTTCTGTTCTCTTTGTGATTGTTGAATTTCTGAATGGACGCCCAGCATTGTCCCAGCACATTGGAGATACAAGTGCTGCACAAAAACACCAAGGATTGTGGAGAAAACAGATTATCCAGGGTGAAGAGATTCGGCAAACAGCAGCAAGAAGACGAGTGTGTGGAGGAGTATATTTGACATATAAAAAATTCATGCTGAGCCTTCTTAAGCTGCTCAAACGGAAAGTGATTAAGGCAAAACTAATGTCTTCATGTCATTTAGAGGAAGAAAGACATACTTTTTAGGGCTGACTTTAATTTTATCCTTAGAATTTATGGGAAGGGGAAAGGAGCATGGGGAATGCAATTAAAATAAAATTTTCATTCAACATGTGCTGTTTTAGATTGGCACTCATATTAATTCAAAGAAAGGGAAGATTATCATCAAATATTTAGCATCCTTTTGTGTGAGTATAACAAGTTCAGTAAACAGAGTCTCTAACTTTTTGGAGTTATCTCTCTAAGGCAGAATTAAGATATGGGAGGCGGAAATCTGACCATTTAGAGACAGGGACCATCTTGGCTGTGGCTCAAGATAAGCAGAATCAAGAAACCTCTGCTTATGCAGAAACTCGGTTTGCTTGTTTGAAAAGCATAACTTTTAAAGCCTTAGTGTATCACAACAGCGCTTTTGGGCAGTTGTTCTGTTCTTTAAAAATAGATGCTGAATGACTAAGCCCCCCTCCACCAAATTTAATTTACTTTAATTTATGAACATGCAGTCATTCGATCGTGTTCTCATCGCTTTATTCTTTCTTGTCCCCTCTCCTCCATTCCGTGAGAACCCTCCTCTTTCAAGGTAATCCTTCCTCTGTTTTCTTGTCTCCTTCCTTTGGTTGGTCCTCTGTCCCTATGTCAAAATGTTGATGGACTCAGACCTGTGCTTGTCTTGTGTGTGTGTGTGTGGGGGGGGGTTATGAATGCATTAATAGTCATGAAATCAGCTCATGTTAGGCCCCCTTTTAAAAATTATTGACACCTTGGTAAATATTGAGGAGTCAGAAAAGTATTTCTTAAATGGCAATGGGCAAAGGGTTCTCCGTCTAGATTAAATAATGAACAGTTTTCCTAAATGGGCATAGCATGAGTAATGTCTTTTCTCTGTGTCTAATTTAACTAATTAGAGGCCACCAAATGCTCTAAGGACATAACAATTCCTTCAAATTTCCACTGAGGACATTGACTATCCCTCGGCAGCTGGCAGAGCAGATGACCTTGGCAATATAATCTGGTCTGCAAAGAGCTCTTGTTGAAATGGAAAGCAAAATGAAACAAGACAAAAATCGCGTAATAAAAATAGGAAATTTTACTCAATTATTGAGGTTTTCGATGATGTTTGAAAAAATAAGATTCTCTCATAGCAATTGGAGTGAATAAATGACTCCCCCTTATTAATTATTGTTTTTGTTGGTGAGAAAGGAACTTGCTATGCAGCTCAGTCTGGCCTCAGTCTTCCCACTTCACCTTCCTGAGGGATGGGATGACAGGGATGCACCAATACACTTGACTTTGCCCTGTAGGTGATACCCAAATTTTCCAGGTAACTGGTGTTTCTCTACATTTGTATCATTATCATTCTGCTAATGAGACTGAACATTTTCCCTTTCATAACTGTATTTCCCACTCCCTAAAAGTTTCATACCTCAAACATACCCATTCGTGTTCATGTGTGCATCAGTGCTAGAGGGCCATATACCATTGCAGTATTAAGGCCTTTGAATCCCTCTAGAAACAGTTTGCTGCTTGGGAATGTTATCACCTCTAGGGAACACGCACTTGCCCTAGCCCCATGATCCTCTAGCATGGAGACCAGAGGATCCATGCCTTGTGGGACAGAACATGCTGTACCTGGAAACAGCTTAAGACCCCAAACCTCCTCTGCTTGTCTCTTTATGTGCCTGTGTGTGCCTCCAATGTTGCAGTCTCTGGTCTATAAGGCCAGATGTGAATGATCTTGGATACCCTCGAGGGATTTGGAGTGGAGGCTGTTGCCTGTGACTACCCTGGATTAGGTAACCTTGACCTTCTATGCATTACACAGTGGTCATTTCCTTCAATGATTTTCTTAGGTGAGTTCAGGCTGGGTGCCTTTTGTTTCGGAAAAGAGATGATGGAGAATGTGTTATGGCTTAGATCTTGGGAATTTCTCCATTTCACTGACAGTGGTTTGTGCTCAGCAATTCTGTATTGAAGTTTACTCGAAGGTACTTGGTCACTGACACGTATGGAACACGGCATTGTCAGTAGAGTGTAGAGGTGAGTTTGATCAAAAGAGTCTTCTGATACCCCGGTTTTCTTACTGGGGTGCTTAATCAAAGTTATCAATGAGGGATTTTCAACAACTAACATTTAAAGGCTGAAAGTAGAAGCATCACAAAAGGTTCTGGGCTCGACTGATTTCCTACTATTGATGTAATTTTCCAGGAATATACTTTAAAACAATTTCTTGTGGCTTATGAATGAATTTGTTGGGACAGAGCAAGAAAAACAGCATCAGAATATTAACAGTAGGGATTCAGATATTCCAAAGACTACTGTTTTGATGAAAGCAAAAATAGGGTTCAAATGTTGACGTTCATCTGGTCCTTGGGAAATGGCTAGACAAGAGGACTTGTGTGGTTCTTACCAAAGGGATTTTGTTACCTCATGTAGCTGACATTTGTGCCTTTTCCCCAAACTGATATTTTTATATCCTAATTTATAATGTAATGGTAACCTGGGGCTTTGGGAGATGAGTTGGTAATGAGGGTAGAGGTGGAGTTCTTGTGCGTGAGATTAGTGTCTTTTTCTTTAAGACAAAGTCAGACTATGTCTATGTAACCCAGGCTGGCTCAGAACTTGTGTTCCTCCTATTTGTGCCTCCTGAGCACTGGGATTGGATTTGTTTCACCACTCCCAGTGTAAGAGAGACCCTGGAGAGCACTCATCTCCAGTCACTCGAGGGCATGGTGAGAAGATGGGCACACGTGAACCAGGAAGAGAGCTCTTGTCAGGCTCTGAATCCATCAGTACATCCAACTTGGGGTTCCCAGCCTCCAACAGCTGGGAGAGATGAATGCTGATCTTAGGGTTCCTGGCCTCTGCTGCTGGGAGAAATGAATAACTGTGGTTTCCAAGCCCTTCTGAACTGGCCGAGAGAGAAACAGGTACAGAACAAAGGATTCTTGGGCCTTACTTCTCTAAACTTCGATTCTAGAGTCACATAGGGTGTTGCAGTCAGCTTTCTAGCTGCCACAAAGAAAGAACCCAACCAAAAAGCTGCTTGTGAAGGAATGGGTTTATTTGGCTTACAGAATCAAGGGGAGACTCCGTCATGGCCGGGCAAAAAAGGCATGAGCAGAGGGAAGCTGGCTTATAACCCCCATAAACCTGCCCCCAACAACACAGCTCCAGCGAGGTTCTAATACCCAAACTGCCATTCAAAACACATTCATTTGTGGGGGACACCTGGATCAAACCATGACATGGGGCCATAACTGCAATGGAAATCAAAATCACTGGCCTTTTCAGGTTCCAGAGATCACAAGTGTGGCCAACAGAGGACATTTTTTAAGGCCCAAGGGATGAGCCAGGCTGGAAAGGCCTCAGGCTCTGGACTGGCTGAGCATCTCAGAGCAGCTGACACTCCAACATGGTATTTTCATGCATTGTGTCTGTAAAAAGAGGGAAGAAATAGTATTTGTGGAGTTCTTTTTTTTTTCTGTCTCTGTATACTATATTTTATGGAAGCAAAGGCAGCCTACACACACCACTTGCCAGTTTTAAATAGAATAAGTGTAGGTCGCCTGTGATGGCATTTAAACCCTATGTAAGGACTCATTTAGTCACTTGTGGGAGAAAATCAATTTAAATGACTTTAACCAAGGGGGCCTGATAGTTCACCTTTTTCCAAGGGAGAGATTTGGATCCAGGTATCGAACATTTACGGTATGTCTTTCTCTCTGCCTTCCTTTGGGATGGCTCCATAGGGTTGGGCTACAATAACCTCTAGCTCTGCTGATGACTGATTTAGCAACTGTGCAACACAGAAGATTTTTCTTTCCTGGGCTGGAGAGATGGCTCAGCGGTTAAGGCACTTGCCTCCAGTGCCTCAGGCCCCGGGTTCAATTCCCCAGTTCTCACATAAGCCAGACCCACAAGATGGTGGCCCTGGTGCGCGCGCTCTCTCTCTCTCTCTGCTTGAAAATGAATAAATAAAATAAAGAAAATTAAAAGAAAAGATTTTTCTTGCCTAAGAGAGCTAACAAATGTGCCAGCACAATTTCCCATTGGCCTACTTGGGTCATGTGATTACCATTGTATCCTGAGAGCAGTGACTCTGGTCAGATAGGAAGGGCCACGTGTCTACCCCAGTGCTCTGAGGACTGTGTGAGCTCCTGCCCTGAGAAGGGGGCTTGCTCTCTAACCGCATGTAGGGTGCCCAGAGGAATGATGGCTGGGCAAACAAAATCCAGAGACTAGAAAATAGCAAATACCAACATCTGTGAATTTCCAGAAATGATAAAATCTACTTTCAAGTCAGCACAACTTAATGTATCAGTAGAAAAACTGTTAATCTCTTTTTTTTATTATCATTAGTGAAAGGTCACCTCGGAATTATGAATTCACCTGTAGGGAAGTTTTAAAAATCTAGGCTAGGGAGATAGCTCACTGGTTAAGAGTCCTTGCTGCCTAAGCATAAGGGCTCATGTAAAAGAGCTGGGTGAGACCATCTTCATCTGCAACCCCAGTCTTCAGTGGCAGGGGGGAAGTTCGGGGAGACTGGAGAATTGCTGGACAGCAGCAGCTCTGGGTTGAGGGAGAAACCCTTTCTCAAGGAAATATAAGAGAAGAACGGCTAGCATTTCCCTTTGTTGCTGCACCTATGTGCACCTGTACACACATCGTACACCACACATCACAATGCCTACTTTTTCTTGTGCTCTCACACACACATATGTGCATGCAAAAAAAAAAGTTTTACTTATCCAAGATGATGATTAAACTTGCCTTCAAAAACTACCTGAAAAAATGTTTTAACGTCTCCTTATTGGCTTTTAAATAAAATCCTATTAATTTAATAAATTTATTTTTAAATAAATATTTTTATTTATTTATAAGCAGAAACAGACAGACAGACAGACAGACAGACACACACACACACACAGTGGTGGGGGAAAAGGAGGGAGAGACAATGCCCAGACAAGGACCTGTTGCTTCTCACTGCAAGAGAATTTCAGATGCATGTGCCACTTTGTACATATGACTTTATGTAGGTACTGGGGTATTAAACCTGGGCCAATAGGCTTTGCAAGCAAGCACCTTTAACTACTGAGCAATCTCTCCGGCCTCCAAAAGAGTTTTTGTTTTTCCAGGTAAGGTCTCGCTGTAGCTCAGGCTTACCTGGAACTTACTCTATAGCCCCAGGCTGGCCTTGAACTCATAGCACTTCTCTTACCTCAGTTTCCAGAGTGCTGGGATTAAAGGTGTGTGCCACCACTCCCAGCTTTCTTATTGGTGATTCTTGAATTAGAGCGAAAATATTACCTTTCACTTCCTGAATGAAACATGATTAGTGAGAAAATCCAGAAGGGCTCTGTTGGTTGGTATGTGTGGTGTGTGTGCATGTGTGTATGTGTGCAGGCATGTGGGTATGCAGGCACATGTGTATAGGCCAGTTGGTCTTCTACCCTATTTTTTGTGTCAGAGGATCATTAATAAACCCAGAGTTCATGGATTTGGCTACAGTAGTTAGCTGGCAGATTCCAGGGCTTCTCTTGTCTCTGCCTCCCCAGTGCTGGGATTAGTCACATGTCAGCAGGCCTACCTTTTACATTGGTGCTGGTGATTCAAACTCAGATTTTCTTTTTTTTAAATATTATTATTTTTTATATAGGTTATAGGTTTATATCCCTTGTCCCCAGGTCCCATTTCCCTGAGGGCTTTTCTCAGTAGTGTTATTGGTGTTAATTAGATCCCCTGTCAGCTTTGGGGGGTGTGTGCCTCAGGTTTCATGCTCTACAATCAAGCCATCACCCCAGACCCAGAAGTCTGACTCTTAAAGGAAATCAAGCCTGAGAAGTCAAGATTCTCAAGGCTGAGAAGCCATGTTGGAACTCTCTGGACAAATCATGACAAAAGGACAGATGATAGTCATGGTATGACCACAGGGCAGTTGTATGAGTGAGAGAGGTTTTCTTCTACACCTTTTAGTGTGTTTGATGTTTTCAGCCCTTATGAATTTATTTTAGAAATTTACAAGACTAGGAGAAAATTGTTGCCAGCTACACCACAGACAGAAGTACCTATGAAGAACTCAAAAAATTAAGTAATAAAAAAATCAAACACCCCACTCAAAAATGGGGCCGTGAACTCAACAGGGAATTCACAGAGGAGGAAATACAAATGGCTAATTCTCATTTCAGAAAATGTCAAATATCCCTAATCATCAGGGAAATACAAATCAAAACAACTATGCGATTCTACTTTACAACAGTCGGAATGGCAATCATTAAAAAAATTCATCAACAATAGATGCTATCCAGGATGCAGAGAGGTAGGGGAAGAACCCTCATTCACACTGCTGGTGGGATTGAAAACTTGTACAATCACTATGGAAAGCAGTGTGGAGGTTCCTGAATAGGATGGATATAGAGCTACCAGAGGATCCAGCTATCCCTCTACTGGGCATCTACCCTCAAGATTTCACACCTCAACACAGAGACATTTTTCAACCATGTTTATAGTGGTTCAATTTATAATAGCTTAGAATTGGAATCAACCCAATTGATGATCACTGGACGAATGGATATCAAAGTTGTGGTACATTTACACTATGGAATTGTACTCAGCAGTAAGGAAAATGACATACATAATGAAATTTTCAGGACAGTAGATGGACTTGAAACAGATTATACTCAGCAAACTCACACAATAACAGAAAAACACCACATATTCTCCCTCTTCTGTGGTTTCTAATCAGGTTAAGCTGGAATAGTAAGCAGACATGCCATGCCATGTGACTTGGGATTGGAAGGAAAGGGGGGATAGGAAGGGGGGATGCACTAATCTAAATACATAATGAATTGATACCATAGAATCCTTACTTCTGAACAGTAACCTCTTGAGGAAGATGAACCACTCCTAACTCA
The DNA here is from genome assembly GCA_004024765.1 of Zapus hudsonius. Classification (NCBI taxonomy): domain Eukaryota; kingdom Metazoa; phylum Chordata; class Mammalia; order Rodentia; family Dipodidae; genus Zapus; species Zapus hudsonius. Next base: position 4,844 of record PVHP010021040.1, on the reverse strand, counting down.
TCATCTAGGGCCCAAATGAAACCAAGAGGAAGTGGGGAGATGAGCAAGAGAGCTGACTCCACAGCAAGTCAGACAGCCTATGAAAGGGTAACGGATACAGACACCGAGGAAACTCAACATAGTCCAAAGCAGAAACCCAGAGACCCTTAAGAGCTCAACAGTAAAGCAGACTAGAAACTCACCCACCATGGCTCAGGGAATTTTGCAGAAGAGGGGACGGAAAGATTGTAAGAGCTATGGAGGGAGGAATATCCAGAGGCATTGCCACCCTAAAAACAAAACAAAACAAAACAAAACAAAAAACAAAACCAATTGGCTACTGCTTGTACAATTCATAGCCCTCATCCCATGGACCATTCCAGCAATCCTACTGATGAGGGCCCTCAGTGGCTAGGATTGGGGGAAGGGAGGAGGGAAACGGGGGTACCTGAAGGCTTCTTCATTTGGTGTTTCTAAATATTAATGATTAATTAATTAATTAAAAAGTTAAAAAATCTAACCTCACTGGGCTCTTATGAGAACCTCATTGTTCAGGTTCTGCTTCTTGGATTTTGGGCATGCTCTACCTGCTTCCCTGGCTGGTGAGAGCTTCCTCTTGGAGGGGGTCTGGTCAGCCAAAGGGCTCCTCTTCAGAAACACTAGAAACTTACAGATGTAAAACTCCAGCCCCTTAATTATGGCGCTTGCTTCAAAGAGAATAGACTGTTGAGAAATTTAGATAGCCACCTGCTAGAACATTCCATGGGGACCAGAGAAGAATGGTGTTTCCTAATGGACAGATTAGGAAATCGTGAGCTCAGAGGTTTTGCTAAAAATGTGAAGAATCTTCCAACTTAGAGCTATTTCTACTTTCTCTTACTCATGGAATTCTTAGTCTCAAAATAAATATCGATCCAAGCATGCTAATTGAAATAGACACAAAACAAACAAACATATAAAACCCATAGCATTTGCCTGTATACTATGCAGGGAAATATTTCAAAGATGATTTCTACAATTGAACCTGATAGGAAAGTCTGCACAGATAAAGGTCTGGCTTTCAGTTCTGCAGAGATTTGACTAAAGAATTCAGGCTAGAGAGGGAGTGGCTGAGCAGTGAAGAGCACTTCCTGCATAAGCTTGAGGGCCTAAGGAGTCACTGCTTGCATCAATTCCTATGGACCATAGAAACAGCTGGATCTCTAACCAGTCCTATAGGAAAGGAGAGATCAGAGCCTCTCTGGGCGAGAGAGAGAGAGAGAGAGAGAGAGAGAGAGAGAGAGAGAGAGAGAGAGAGAGAGAGAGAGAGAGAGAGAGAGAGAGAGAGAATGAATTCATTTGAGAGGATGATTCTGGGAAACAGGCTTTCCAGACAGGGTGGTGCTAAGGAAGGCTTCTAGGGTCTCCTCAGTGTCCCCTGTTTTTGAATTTCTGTCTTTCTAATTCTGTCCTAGTTGCATTTCTTTGTTGAGATCTTTTCCTGGTATAATGTACTTAGCAGCACTAATGCAAATGGTAAGCATAAATCAAGCAATAGACTGCAAAGGGCAAGTAGGACACCCCCCCCCATTAAACCAGTGCCTGAAAACCAGCTTTGAGGTGTGCTGAGGAAGGATGGAGCTAAACAGTTTTTTTTTTTTTCCTTTTTGACGTTGGAGAAGGCCTCGTGGCTAAGAAGACATATTTAATTTCATTTCCTATTCAGAGCTGATACCTCTTTTTCCCTGTCTTTATTTCGCAGGCTCTCCGTTGATCTGGCCCAAGTGTGCAGGTTTTTTAAAAATGATGATGTTATCTGTTTACTATTCAAATGCAATTTTAAATGGTTTGGCTCAGCACATTGGAATCAAAAATCCTATTAACGATGCAATCCTCCTCTGCTTCCTTTTTGCCGGGTGCATTCGCCTGGCATTCCCTTCTCAGTCGGAATATAATACGGTATACCTGTTCTGTTCTGAGCGATGCGACTTCCAGCTTTGAATTTACAGTCGTTAAACAGGCTGTTCACCTTCCTATCACGAAAATTTCCTATTCATGCATAATTTCACCCCCTACATTTGCAAAATACATTATTAGTCACGTGATCATGCCCTCTCGCTCTGCTCTACAGCTTTTTCATGTGAAATCTTCCAACTTATTCTTTCTGCATCTATCATCTGATGGAAATCACGAAATTGCTGAGTTAAGATAAACATCCCGTGTTTCTTCCTTTTTATTTTTTTTTTCCTGTTTCCTAAGAGCAACTGGAGAGTTTTAGGCATGTGGGATGAAGAGAGAGCAAATTGCTCATTTACTCTAGAGTAAAAAGTTTTGATCACTGGATTGATGAGACGCATGTTTAATTTTAAATATTTTGCATGTACTTAACTGCCTAATTGCATGGTTAAATGAGCTGTAAGAGAAAGAACACAGCTGAGAGCTCAGATCAATTTCAGCCAGTTCTAGAACACTGATGGGAACACAGGGCTGTGTTTCTCCTCTGGTAATTTTTGAACTTCTTCAGAGGCACTGTTTATTAAGCGAGGCAGACTTTCTGCTTGGGCAGCGTTTTCCAATTACAGAGTCTTGCCTGCAGCCCTGAGAGATGGGATCAGACTCCACATGAATTCTGGGATACTTCCGGCAGCCCAAAGCCAGCAGGTCCACCTCTGAGCCTTCCTTCTCAGGTTGCTGCAGGTGCATTTGACATGTTTTCTGCGTGGTGACTAGGTGTGAGCTGGCTGTCTGCAATAACCCACCAGCTGTGATTACCACGATGAAATAATAGGACTCACCAGCCCTGAATACACCAGCTGGGATATTGTTATTCTGCCCTTGAGTGAGTGTGTGTGTGTGTGTGTGTGTGTGTGTCTGTGCGTGCACACACGCACCTGTGTTTATGTACGCAGTAGTGCATTCACTCAGCTGCAGCTACTCAGGATGATGGTATTTTCGAGTTAGTGTCCTGACTTGAATGTGACCCCTGAAGTTCATAGGTGGGGAAACTTAATTGAGCGATAACACAATTGAGAGTGTGTGTTAGTTATTGTGGGAGTGAGTTCCTGCTAAAAAGATAAGCATACACTCTTTTCTTTCTCCTCAGAGTCTTTTATTCTCTTATCTTGCTTGTCCTTCTGCTTTGATCTGTCACAGCATGAAGGCCCTCCTTAGATGTGGCCCTTAATCTTGGACTTCTCAAAACCATGAAGTCAAATAAACTTCTATTTTATTGAAATGACCCAGCCTCAGTAGCAGCCCCCAAATGGATGAACACATTGGTAGTTATTTATCTTGCACTAAGTCATCGTGAGATGTTCATTGGGGAAGAAAGTGTGCCTAGGCTGCATTCACTGTGGGCTGTATTTATTGATGGAAGTGTTCAACATTTTTTAGGTAATAACTGTGCAATCCCAGTTGTGATAATTATAAGAAAACCAAATATAGTATTACAGACAATGCGATCACATTAATAAAAATGCCCACATAGTATGTAAATATGTGTGGCACTAAGGGGGTGTGCCAAGCTTCTCTGAGTTGACATAATTTTGTGTAATGAAAAGATTATAGATTTTATAAAGAGTCTCTGGATGTGAATCCTGGCCCTTATCCTTACTGGTGTTGTGATTTAGGGTATGTTTCTTTCAACTATAAAATGATATTAATTATACCTGTCTCTACTTATATGCTATCAACTGGATGCATCTTTATGATTCTCTAAAGCCTCCTTCAGAGAACTTTCCAAAAGCATTGCAGAGAACCAGGAAACAAACATGGTTCCTTGAATGTCATCTGCTCATGACTCTTGGTCCACAGCCAGCAAAAGAGAAGCATTTGTGTGAGGCTCATCCTGGGAAGAAGTGAAAGATGATTTTGTTCCAGAGGAAGTGTTTGTATGCAGGTGTGTGGGAGGCAGAGGCGAAGTTCAAAATGACTTCCAGGAGAAGCTGTTTTGAATTCTGTATCAGGGCTGCTGGCAGAGAAGTCCTCTTCTCAGGGGTCCTAAAGAGGTTCACTGAGGCTGGGGGAGAGGAAAGGTCTGAGACCTGCTTATACAGGTACAGTAGGCATAGAAGATGCCAGCGACCCACCTGAACTCCATCACTCAAGCTTTCCAAGACTGCAAAGATCTAACTTCCTGCCTTCTAGCTATAGATGTTAAGAGCATGCAGAGAGGATTTTATTCCTTGAAAAAATGCTGATGGACACACTGTCTACAGCATGCTATGGGACACAGCAAATACTTTGACTGGTACCTTCCACTTAAGTTTGCAGTCCACAGATGCTGTCATTTAGTCCTGGCCACAGCCAAAGAGATGATAGTGGGTGGGGAGTGTGGACCACAGTATAAGTTCTAAAGCCAGCAGCCTGAGGTTTGGAGTTTTCAGTCCATTCTATTATGTAGAACTGCTTATAGAAATAACAAACAAACATATAAAATCAGCTTATATAAATCTATACATCAGGCATAGGAATTTCTTTCATAGGATAGTGGAGAAGATTAAGATTTAGTATGTGTTACATAGACGGTCTTATAATTAATAAGTTGATAATTTGTCTAGAAGGTTGGATTTTGAGCGAAGTATTTGTGTCTTCTGGCAGATGGGAGGCTTGCTTCTGCAGACCGTGCCTGGCTCTCCTGTAGATGCTGTACATGTTATTCAATGACCTTTTTCCTCTCTCCTCGCTGAGCCTTTGGAATTCCACTGTGCTTGGTAGGTCCAGGCTTGGATGGAGGGGTCTTGTGAACAGGTATCAAATATTCTGACTTGTTCTTTTCCATTCTGGGGCAAAGCAAGAACATTTTCTACCTCATCTGTCTTCTTCCTGATTAAACAGCCCAAAATCGCTGAGGTTGATATCAACTATGGCTGGCTTTTCCCTGACAA